>PVIC010030822.1:0-21687 GCA_004025085.1 Thryonomys swinderianus
TATATTATACTCTTTTAGACGACATTCCAACATTAAGGCACACAATCAAATTAGTGATATGGACTAAATAGTTTACAGTGTATTGATTTCAAATTTCAGGCTTAGATTTGTATGTGTCAGAGGGAAAATACTACTATATTTTATTTTTCAATGTATGTGCTGAGGGAGCAAAAATGGATAATTTATATCATAGGCAAGTAAACGCCTTTAGATTCATAAAACAGCATTTTATTTGTGGACTCAAAGAGCACTTGAAACTTCAAGGCTGAGATGTCTTATGCCCAAGTTCTAAGCTTACAAAGACTAACATGTAAGAAATCATCTTTCTCTTCGGGTTCTAAAAATGACAGTCCAAAGATAAAAGCCAGTGACATCAGTGAGGTGGAGGATTTACGGGGTGGCCGCGAATGCACAAGACAGAAACGCCTCGATTCAGTGCTCTGTGCGGCGAAGGGCCCATGACTCAGCTTCAGCGCTTCTGTTTTATGGGGAAAGAAATGCGTGCAAGTGCCTTCCATCTTCTTCATGCAAACGCTGCCTCTTTTGGTGAGGGATTTAGAAAAACATGGTACCTTTAAAAATTCTATGACATTTCACATTGTCTCCTTCATTCTAACTCCATGAGGAAAATATGAAAACTGCCCACGACAGATAATGGTGCCCTAGCAAATGTCTTCCGTGGCCACGCCTGTGTCTCTGTAGTCACTGGTGCCTCCGTGCACACGCGACTGTAGAGACGTGGCCCTCACTCCGCACGCGCGTCTGTGACGGGCCACGGGCGCACGTGGCCTCCACAACCCTGACCTCACTTTCTCTTCGCCTTCGCCTGTCCGGGCTGCAGCACGTAACCACTCACTCCGTCGGCATTCCGCGCGTGCGCCTCGCACAGCTCAGGCCTGCCTTTCCTCTCCCCTCCCCCTCCTTCTATTTATCCAGATCAGGCTAATTTATCTTATAAGATCTTATAAAGCTAATTATCAAATATACAGATTGAAAGCCAGACTGATAGGCCAGAGCACGTAGAAAAGATACCAGACAATTGTTCTGAGTCAAAGTATACTTTTAGGTACATTGCGCTGGATTACAATTTTTTCTTGAGGAAATAAAGATTGCTCTAATTTTAAAATCCAAGTATCTAAAAAATGCTTTTTTTTTTTTTTTTTTTTTTGGTAGTACTGGAGATTGTACTCAGGTCCTTGTGCTTCCAAGGTAGGCACAGTACCATTTGAACTAAATCTCTGAAAAATGACTTTTTGTTGATTAGGGCTCTTTCTTTGCTTGTAATCTAAAGCAATTGGCTTGTTAATATCATGGAGAATCAGCAAAACAAAACAAAATAACCTAACAACAACCAAAAAGACAAATGGCACTAGAAGAGGGGTTCATGAATGGGAAGAAATAAAGCTTTGTGAAGCTAAGGATAAAAATACCACCCGGCATTTATTATGTGCTTTTACATGTCATTTAATGAGATAAACCTAAGTGGCAGATATCTAATATTTAAGTCATCTGAAATACTACATAATTTTAACTGATTTCACAATTAGCCTTTCTTCACTGGTGAGCTCTGTCAATGTGGGAATTCCGCCAGGGTATCCAGGCCGTTAGTTCGAGTTGCAGGTACCCAGGAGCTGAGGCCTAAGTGACGGACCCAGTGCCCCCGGCCCCGCAGCCCCCACTTAGCCCCCTAAGTGCGGCGTCAGGACCGTGTGCTGACGCAGAGCTCGGGGCAGAAGGAGGCGCCCACCTGCCCCCTCAGCTTCCGCTTTTCTTAGCACATCTAAAGAGGAAAGCATTGCTCTTGCTTGTAATCAAAACATCCCTAGGCCATTGTGCCTTAACTTGCAATTAGTTTATCACAGTAAGTATGGTTCCTAGGTCAAAAAATCCTGGCTATCCGACTACCTATGAGGGCTACTAACATGTAGGGAGATTTGCTCTCAATGACTCAGTGCTTTTATCTGAGCTTCCTTGTGTTGTCTGTCTGAGTGTGCTATCTCAGTTAGGGTGTTTTTCATTTTTCCATGATATTACCCATCCTAGGGGGTAAAAATCAGCAAAAAAATAAATAAATACAGTGGACCCTCAACTTACGACTGTCCTGACATA
This sequence comes from Thryonomys swinderianus, assembly GCA_004025085.1. Lineage (NCBI taxonomy): Eukaryota > Metazoa > Chordata > Mammalia > Rodentia > Thryonomyidae > Thryonomys > Thryonomys swinderianus. The sequence continues at coordinate 2,110 of PVIC010030822.1, forward strand.
TGAGCAACTGGGTTGTGACTGGAATTTTCATTTAATTTATGACCAGAGTCTTGAGTTATAACCCAAACACCATGTGCTTGTGCTTGTGGATGGTCCCAGATAGGATCTAGCTTCCCAGGACCAGGAAAGAACACGACAGCATCGTTTCTGTGCAGGGTTGAGAAATCCTGAGCCGGCCTCAGGATTTCTGAGCTCTGCCTGTGGACAGGAGAGAGACTTCGAAGACTGTGTAGAGGAAACTGAGCCTCACTGACCAACCGAGTTACAAGCAGGCATGGAGAATTAACTGAGCTTGTAAGTGAAGGGCCCCCTGTCTGCACGTATCTTGTTATTTTTGCACTATCCTAGGTGGGCAAGGGGCTTCCTGGGCCCTTGTGCTTGTGAAATGCTTGTGTGAAGAGAGGATCTGGTCGCTCTTTGGGAAGGATCCCATCCTTTGGGCCATGATTTTCTCTGCACTTTACCAGCTGACAGGAGGCAGCCAATAAGCAATTCCTGTTTGCACAGTCTTTCCTCAACGGGGGGCCTCCCACCTGCCCAGTGCAGGCTCTGGGGCCGAGCGCCAGCCTGGCCGCTGCCCGCTCCGCAGACTGGGCCTGAGCGTCCGAGCCCTCCGGTCCGTGAGTCCCATCGGGGGACGTGTCTGAACGCCGGCTCCCTTTCATGCTCCTCTCTTCCTCTGCCCTCTTCCTTTCGCTCTCCTTTCCTATTTTTCTTCTTCCCTTCTTTTCCTTCTTTCTTTCTGAAACACAAAGCACCCATTTTCCTTCCAGCCGTCTTACCCCTGACAGTGGCCGGGGCTCCTGAAGGTCTCCGCGCAGCAAGGGTCAGGATGGAGGCGGAGCGGCTCTGTGGGGGGACGTGTCCTGCTGGTGGGTGGGAGGACCTTAGAGTGAGGCTGATGATTTGGGGGGAAACTGTCGGCTTGAACTCAGCTTCATGCCTACATATGTGCGAGGCAGAAGCGCCAATAATCTCCATGTGAGCATACATCTGGGAGTATTGTCCATACATGCGTGAGCAGGGCTCACGTCTTTACCTGTGTCTGTTCAGACACCTATGGATCCATGTAGTCTACGTTATTTATGGACAAAAGGACACACTTTTTCCTGGGGCAGCACCATCTGCGAGCATGAGAATACCTAGCAGCGACACCTGGGTTTGTATATGTGACTTTTTTATGCGTTTGTATCTTTGTATTTACATTTTACTACCTGTCTCTGTCGATGTCCTAGGTATAGATTTCCCCGTGAGAAGGCCAGCACGGGAGAGTCCCTCACCACGAGAAACTTAGTGACCAGATCTTTGCTGCAGAGGACGCCTCTGCTCTGAAGGAAACCAGGGCTCCTTGGAGAAACGGCTCATTCGATCACTCCAGGCGAAGGCATCGTACCTTGCTGTCCCACAAAGAAACAGAATGAACCTGGAGTCTGTTGTTTCAAAGAAACAAGAAAGAACTTCCCAAGAAAGACAGGGACACCCCAGGGAAACATGGAAACAGAAAGGTCTCCTGGTAGGTAGGTGCAGGAGTGTAAAACGTAACGGGCTGTATGTCACTGAGCAGAACGGACTCAGAGGGTTACTAATGGGCCCCAGTCTGGCATGCTGGTGCACACCTAGAATCTCAGGACTCAGGAAGCTGAGGCAGAAGGGTTGCTGCAAATCGGAGGCCAACTTGGACTACAGGGTGAGACCCTGTCTCAAAAATAAAAGCAAAAACAGTGCTGGACACTAAACCAGTGACTCATAATTTAACAAAGGAAGAAACACTTACATAGTCATGATGTACATCTTATGAACTTTTTTTTTTTTTGAGACAGGGTCCATATTTGTGGTTTAGGCTGGTCCTGAGCTCGCTGTCCAAGCAACCACAAATTTAGCAATCCTCCTGCCTCTGCCTCCTGACTGCTGGGATTATAGGCATGAGCCACCATACCTGGCTAAACAATTTTAGTTACAAGGGAACTATGAATAAATTTATAGTAGAGAAAACTGGCGGCCAGTGCCTGCATGGCTGAGAGTTTACAAAATCGGCTGTGACACAAAACAACTTGTTTAACACGTGACAAAGTTTTACTAGAAAAAAAAAATGAGTAGCTGTCATCCTTTCTGTGATATTTTTGCCAAAATTTGGATAACTTGGATTTATTTACAAGGAAATATGAGATAAATCTAAAATGAGAGTTTTCTATAATTAATTTTGCAGCTTCTTGGTAATGTTGAAAGCGTTTAGAGATCAATACAATCAAATCCACGTGTGAGATAACACGCCTCTTAATGTCATTTAATCATTCCACCCTGTGTATTTGCATATTTTAAAACATGTCTCTGTGTTTAACACAAATACTTGTGAATTTTAAAATACCTTACTTAATAACATGAAATAAAACACATTCCAAGAAAACATGTAGAATAAGTAAATCAAAATCTTTGGAAATGTGTCTCAGGAAGTAGGGCTCTTAAAGTGCTTGGGGGCCACAGTCTTCAGCTCAGCTGATGGCGGCGGACAGCAGTCCCCGGCAGAGAAGACCAGCAAGAACGTGGGGCTGTGGCTTCATAACCTGAAGTCCTGCTTTGCTTCTTGGCTAAGTACCTGAAACTTCATGCCCGCCGCAGTGATTCTCTGGGCTCACGCTGATGAAAAGTTAAGAGCTTTATTTCATATTCCCTCCTTGGGACATGTTAAGTTCTGGTGTTAGTTGCCTCTGTTGTAGACGCAAGGATGACTATTATTATTGTGATTCGTATGCTTCCTTAGGAAGTAAGTCGAACCCTGCCAATCCATGAGACAGCCTCCTCTGAAGACGGTGGAAAGTCGCTGCGAGCCCGGACCCTAACCCCGACCCAAATCTCCGTGCCCGCGCACTGGGCCCTGACAGCAGCGCGGGGCAGGGCGGCGGTGAACTGAGCCGCCGTTCCGCGCATCCCTTGCCAATCTTGACGGGTGCGCGTTGCTCACCTAATCTTGGCTCAAGTGAACGAGCGGCCTGGGCCCAGGCGGTTCCAGCGGCGCCAGCGGTCCGGCCTCGCCCCTGACTTCTCTTGTCCTCTGACAGGTTACCGGGCGGAGCCGTGGGCGAGTCTGAGCCCAGGGTCTCACCGCGGTCGTTTCCTGCTCTGCCGGAGCTCGTGCCTCTGTCCAGCTGTCCGCACGCGCTGACCGACGGACGTGTCCCCGGAGCCTCTGGGCGTCCGGCTGCAGGAGGGACGGCCGCCCCCGGCCTCGGAGGCCGCCCCGAGTGTGCTGTGCCCAACGCCCGCGGCCTCAGAGAACTTCCCAGCAGCAACTGATCAGTTTGCTTTAATCAGAAACTGGCGAAATAAGCCTGCACGCTGCTGGCAGAAATTAAATTATTGTAAGAGCATTAAGGGCTTCGCTGAGCGTGGGTCGACAAGATGAGAAGCGGAGCAGAACGGAGAGCTCTGCGTCTGCTCGGGCCGAGCCCCAGGAGGCGGCCCAGGGCTCCCCCGAGGTGCCCACCCGGGAAAACGGCGCGAGGCCCCCGCTCTGCGCAGAGGCGTTTGAAGCGCAGGTTCATCCGAAGCTTCTGTCCTCGACAGAGTCGGCCACAGACCCCGGAGCAGCGCGGCGGCCGGAAGGCGGGAGGCCGACATGCTGGCCTGTCCACGGAACGCGAGGCGGAGAGCGGCCGGGCGGCAGGATGCTGAGGACGAGGGAGGAGCCCGCGGAGGCCGGGGAGCCGGTGGCACAGTGAGGCCATTCCTTCACCCCACGAGCGTCCAGGGCACCGACGCTTAAAGGCCGGAACAACAAGGGTAATTTATGGCCAGGTACACAGGAATCTAACTACTTGATGTTTTCCTACTGTTGTTTTCGAGTACAATTTACTTGAAATACATATTGGACAAAGGCTTTTCTTATTTTATTCAATGGTCTATAGGTGAACATTTTAAAAGTTTAATGCATTTCACACAACTTGAAGAAAATTATTACATTCTGATCATCCATAAACCAGAAACATAATATATGAAGGTGAACAGGTCACAGATAATTCTAGAAAGTTTATGCATTTGCCCTCATAGTTCACTAACTGAAACATGAAAGATACAATATTGCCATTCTAAGCACCCACTTCTAACAGGTTGACCTGTGGGATTATCTCAGAAAGATTTCAGTAGTAGTATTTCTGGCCCTGAAACTTCAGATCTAGAAATATTTATTACTCGTGAAGACTATATATATATATGAGGCTCCCGGACACTGTCCACGCCTCTTGCATTCCGCAGGCACCTAAAACCACGCGAATGACACCAGATCGGCCGCCAGCCGGGACCGCAGCCAGCCCCTCGCTCCCGGGCGCAGGGCACGGCCCGGGCCACCGAGCGCTCTGCGGCCAGCGCCTAGGAAGACTTCAGGCTGCAGACACACTGTGACGTGGCGCTCTGGGCTTTCTTCTCCACGCAAAGTATTCTTCCTTTGTGACTCTGAGGCTACAGAGGCTGGATTCCTGCTGGTCCATGGTGTTTTCAGGTAATCTTTTCTGTTGTGTTCTTAAATTCTTGGCTTTCTTGTGCTAGTTTTTTTTAGCAGCACATTTTTCCTGTGTCGTCTTTGTAGCCCACAGCTTCCTTCCTGGCCAAACTCAGTACGTTTTGAATCCTGGTGCTCAGATCTCCGTTCTTGATTTTCAGCATATATCTAGATAAAAGCCCTCACCAACAACCATGTAACCCCTCAACATTAGACTGCTTTGAAATTCCCTCTACGAGATTAATCAGCCTGCTCTCCTTATTCTCAGAGTCAGACAAAGCATCTGGACAGGAGAAAACCACAGACAAATTTTCTCCCGATGCACAACACACACTGTCCGGGGCCCAACGGCCAGCACAGTCCCTCTCCCTGCAGACACCTTCCGAGCCTCCCCCTTTACCACCAGCTCCTCCGTCTGCTCTTCCGAGCTGTGACCAGAACCTGCCGCCGAGCACAGCCGCAGACATCCAGAGCTGCTTTTCCATCCGGCATCTGTGAACCTTTCCAGATTCTTCCCCCAAGCCAGGTCCAAAGGCTCCTGACCCTCAGGTCGGTACAGCCGCAGCAACAACCCCCATTTCCGGTACCAAATTCTCTTACTTACTTTTCTCACTGCTGAGACAGAATATTGGACACCTACCTTTAAAGGAGGAGAAGCTTATCTGACTCGTAGTTTGTGAAGGTTTCAGCCCATACTTGGCCGGTCCCAAGCGGCCTAACAGAGAAAGGGTTCACGGCAGCCAGAAGATGAGGACGAGAGCAAGGCGCCTGCGCAGCGTCTTTCCGCCCGTCTCTTGTGTAGTGTGGACCCGGGCGGGTGACGCCAGGCCAGGGGGAGGCTGGTTCAGCAAGTGACGCCATCAGCCCCGGCATCACATGCTCTGCATTCAGCCCCTCTGAGCAAGCCCAGCCGTTGACCTCACGGGCCCTGGGGCCTCTGGGCACGGACCGTAACGACCTTACATACAGATCATGCGCAATCTTACGTGGAGATTACGCACATATAGATTATATATAATCTTACACAGAGAAACACCTAAAGGCTCAAAAATGTATTAAATTCAACAAAGTAGCAGGACTAAAAAAGGAGGAAACAAGAATCGATAGCACAGTCAAGAAAATGATCCTATTTACAATAGATAAATTTGAATAAGGGCGCAAAGGATTTCCACAAGGAAATACCGCAAAGCACAGAGGAAGGAAACTGAAAAAGACAGATAAATGGAAAGATGACACACGTTTGTAGCCAGGAGGAATTATTGTTAAAAGATCCACATTACTCAAGATTGTCTGTAGATTCATTGCAAGACCCTGTCAAGACACCATTGGCATTTTTCACAGAACTCGAAAACAATCATAAAATTAGTATGAAACCCAAGAGACCCTCTATAGCCAAAGCAATTTTGAATGAAAAGAGCAAAGCTGGGGGCATCACTTTATAGGACTTCAAAATATATTACAAAGTTACAGTAACAAGATAGCATTGTTTTGGCATTAAAACAGGTAAAGTGACTAAAGAATTAGGTTAAGAACTTGGAAATAAGCCCACACAATTATACTCAATTGATTTTTTTACCAGCGTGTCAAGAATATATAGTGGAAGAGCATAACTCTTCCATGAAAGCTGCTTTGAAAACATTCACGTGGAGAACAGTGAAATTCAGTCCTTTCTCCCACTTCCCCAGGAGCCAACTCAGCATAGATCAGCGATTTTAACGTAAGAGGCTGAGAGAGGCAGGGGCCGAAGTGCGCTTCCTGCCTGGCCGTGGCTTGCTCCCCGTTGACCCTCCCCTAACTGGCCCCCAAAGTAAGAAACTTCCTCCAGAGAGTTCCTGGTGGATGGGGCGGTCCAGAGCACAGTAGAAATTCCAGCCTGAGGCTTCATACTCTCAGAGCCTCTGTGCACACGGGTTTCAAATCGGTATTCTTAAACCTGTAGGAGCCATTTTGCGGTGGGCAGTGGTTGTGATCCTCGTGGGGAGCTGGTGGGGCACACGACACGTCCCAGCGCCTTGCCACCCACCCCCCTGTCTCTGCTCCCTCCACTCCATTGTTGCCCTTCTGAATCCCAAAAGCTCTATTTCCATGTTTTCAATGATTTTCACCCCCTTTTCCTCTGCCTTTCCCTCCCTCCATTTTACATTCCCTGCCCAACTGAAAAAGCATTCCCTACTTGGCACTATTTTCATTTGGGATTTCTTATGTAAAATAAGCCATGAATTGCTTAAACTTGTAGGCCTGATACTTTTCGCTTAATGTTGTGGCTTCACAGTCATTTTCCTGCGGTGCCTCCAGTGTGCGCGGCACGGGAGTCGTGCGTTGTACACGAATGCTGCACTCTCTCTAACAGTCACCTCTTGATGACCCTAAAGACCATTTCCAGCATTCAGCTGTTATAGTACATCCTGCTGCTCTAGACGCAAGTATGCACATGTGCCTGTAATATTATGTCTTGAACTCTTTGGAGAAGATACCTAGGCAGGAAACAGCTAAATTAAACATGATGTCTAGCTTTCATTTTTGTGGACTCTTCCCGCTGATTTCCACAGTGTTGAAGTAGCTTATGCCCCATGAACAACATGGAAGAGTTCGTTTCGGCCACAGCCATCCCAGAACTTATCTGACTCACTGGCGACAGCCATTCTTGTTGGAGTGAAACAGAATGCCAACGTGATTTCACTGCATTTCTCTACAAGCCAACAAATGTTGGACATATTTCCACATATTTGTTGGCCTTCTACACCTTCTTCGTCTTGGTCTCATGTCTTAGAAGGCAGCGAGGCAGTAGTTTGTGAGAACCCTGTTTGGAGAGTCCACTTCGCTGTCCACTTGTGATGACTCCTTCCAATAATACTTTGGCCTGTGGACACCTACTGCAACAGCCCTCAAATAGTGTGAATTTTTAAATTGTTTACTTAGCTAACCAATATGTACCCAAGGACTAGTTAGCTGGATCTCACTGCTATAGTTGTGCTTAACCTGAAAAGACATCCCAATGAAGTCCAGAAACACATTTTCTCCCTTGTATTTTCGCAAAGAAGAAAATATCTGCCTGATGACCATGAAGGGCCTCTTAGGAAGAACCCACAGAGGCCTACTGTCTGGGTGATATGCAAAGTATGCGAATTCTTTGCAATAATTTCTCAGTTTACTCACAGCAGGGCAGAGCCCTTCGTTTCTAAGCACACAAGATAATTGCAGGGTTCTGAGGGTCAGGACACTGATTGTCAGTAGTAATCCGGATACACACAGAGTAGAGTCTCCAAGGAGCGGGTCTCTGTGGTAATTAACAGGAGCGTCTCTGGAAAAGGAGCAGTTCAGTTCATTTTAGTTGAACTCACTGATGTTTAGCTTTTAGAAATCTATCCAGTTTGAACACTGGGTTTTACCTTCAGGTTTACTGTGGAAAGAAATATGTGGTAAATAACCTTCCGGCTCCTGCAGTCAGGTTTTGCCACCCAGAGTCTGGCATCCGGGGCTCTGAGCAGCATTGGTGCCAGCTGGCAGAGGCCAAGGAAACCGTGGTCATTCTGAGGACTTCACTGGCCGTCGACGGGCCTTCGCCAGGGCTAAAGAGACGCTGAGCCTGCGTGTTTGCCAGCTGGGCTGAAGTCCGGTTCTACAGCATCCCCGGCCCACGGCCAGGGTGGACCTTCTCCCTTTCAACAGCTGACGCGGGAATTTACTAGGGAAGCGGGCTAGCCTGCTGTTGCTTCCACCAGCCCGATGTTTCACCAGGTTTGTCCAAAGCATATTTTAATAAATCAATTTAGAGATAAATATTTCTTTAGAGGCCTCTGCATACAAATGAGTTTTGCAGAGGGTTGGAGAAATAGAATTTCTTTTCAAAATAAATATCTCAAAAATCGTCACACAGCAGAGTGGTATTTGAACTTGCGTCCTCGGGCTGCCATTCAGAAGGACCCTGTTTTGAGTTCTTTAACATCTCCTTAAAGGCCCTGTTTACAAACACAGTCGCGGGGCTGGGTGAGGCCTTCAGACCAAGGCGGGGTGGAAGGACGGCCTGTCTCTCGGCGTTCTCCAGCCCCTGCGGCGGCTCCAGGTGGAACCAGCCCCCCGAGGCCCTGCGTCCAGAGTGGCAGGAAAACTCGTCCTGGAAATTTGTAGTGAGGTCTGAGTGGAAGGCTTTCTGTTCCTGTTTAGCCTCATGATGTTTTGTTTGTTGTTTAGGATTTTGCTTTGTTTTGCTGTGTTTTGTGGGGTTTTTTTGCAGTACAGGGGATTGAACTCGGGCCCTTGTGCTTCCCAGTAAGGACAGTACCACTCCAGGCAAATCCCTGGCCCACTTTTCCTGTTTAAAAGGCAACCAAACTCCAAGCTATTGACCTCACGCATTGTGTAGTAAAAAGGATTTGGGGGATTTTGTGTCAGAACAAAGATTTTTTTTTTTTTTTGCTTCCATTGTGGCCCTTCTTCTGTGTTTTCACGAAGACCAGATATATGGAAGAGGACAGACAGTGGTCGAAGATGCACTCTGCAGCCTGTTTGCGTGTGTTTGTGGAAATTTTGTCTCAGATGGGACACTCAGTCACACCCCGTGCAGCTCAGGGCCTGTCATTTCTTCTATCAGACATGTGATTTCACTAGCTTTTTCTTTAAGAAAGAACTCTCCTATTTAAGCAAAAATTTCTTTGAAAAAGAATAAGAATTTGAAGGGAACACAGTTCATCTTCTAGCACCGGTGAAAACCTAAATCATGCGTGTCATTGATACTATGCGTCCAGAGAGACAGTCACAAAGATTAGGGTCGCAGTGAGTACAGGTGGAAGCAGGATTTTTCTGGAGTAGAATTTAAATGTAGAAAACACTGTGAAAACCAGCAGCAGGCAGCTGAAGGTACTGGCTGAGTAGTCTGAACCCCAAACTGTCCATCTAATTCGGGGCCACCGCCTCTGAAGGCGAGCTCAGCAGTCTGCACACCCTGCACACAGAAAACCGAAGCAATTGCTCTGAGTCAAATCCGATACTACCAGGGGAAAGGTAAAACAAGGATCGCGTCTGGCTTTGTGGGTGACAAATAGCGAAGTTCTCCAGGTGGACGCGGGCTGTTGAGTACACAAAGCACCACGGTCTGCAAGGCTTGCTGACACAGGGCTTTTAAAGCTCATATTCGTGTTCCATCTTAGCAATCTTCTTGCGTGACAAGCACTACTTTAAGACACCACAGCAGACAGTGAAGTCCTGGGTAAGAGGACGTGCTCTGCATGCAGGGGCCCACCACAAAACCCAGCTAACCACAGAGAGCAAAGCGCCAAGGCTCCGCGTCAGGGAGCTCGGGCTCAGCCGAGTCCTCACAGAAGGAAGCGCGGCGCTGTCCTGGAAGCAGAGCTGTGAAAAAGGCCGATGTTGTGCCCTCGTGGTTCACAGACCAAGGTCCACTGTACAGGAAGGTCGGGGCATCTCACGGACTGTTCAGAGACACTGCAGAGGGAGCCACGGGCTGCTAAGCGATCTAGTCCGTCGTGTTCCGTGTGGCACGGAAAGGGAGCCGGCGCTCTGCCCAAGCAGCCAGAGGGGTGGGAACGCGGGCTCCTCAGGCTGTGCGGCCCGCGGTGTCGGCCTGGGAAGCGCAAGAGGCTCTGCCTCCTGTCCACGGAGATGGCTCAGTCCGCAGAGATGCTTTCCTTTGGGCCGCGACGTGGAGATGGACGATCCGTCCACAGCCCAGCTCCTCTGTCTGCGCAGATGAGCGCTGCTGCATCTGGCTCCGCGAACGGACGCCCGCAGAGGCGCGGGGCGGGGCTCGCTTCTGGGCTGCCCCTGCGACGCGGCACGGGTCAGAGCTTTGTACCACATGTGGCCTACCTGTCCACCTGTCCCTGTTCAAACAGCCGGTTTCCTACGTGTCATCCAAGATGTAGATCATTTGCTACACACACACACACACACACACACACACACACTTTATTTTTTGGACTATCAACACAATGAGCAAAATCAAAATATATATGAATATGGGCTGGAGATTTAGCTCAGTGGTTCCGGTGCCTGCCTCACAAATGCAAGGTCCTGAGTTCGATCCCGATAACCACATATAATGCTGGGCGTGGTGGCTCATGCCCACCAGCCATCAATACCACAGTGCCGGGTGTGGTGGCTCACGCCTGTCATCCCAGCACTCAGGAGGCAGAGGCAGGAGGATTGCTGAGTTCCAGGCTTGCCTGTGCTACATAGGGAGCTGAGGGCCAGCCTGAACTACAAAGCGAGACCCTGTCTTTAAAAAAAAAAAAAATATATATATATATATATGTATATATATATGAATAGGTAAACAGAAAAATATAAAAATAAATTACATAAAAACACAAGGAGTATAAGAAGATTTTCTAAAAGATAAAATTAAGACTAAATTTGTATGTATGCACAAAGACATTATGGTAAGAATTTCTGTGAACGTTAAAACAACAGTGTACATAATCTAGCTAATACCAATAGGAAGAGGGAGAGGATATTTCTCAATGGAATAAGAACACATGATTGAAAACATCTCGATGGCTAAATTGTCAGCAACAAAAACATTTATACAAACAATGAAAAGCTTTAATAAAAGATTTAAATGTAAATGAAGGACTTAAGTGAGTGAAAAACAAGTAAAAAAAATAAGTGGATAAGAACTCAACAACTAGTCTATAAATTGTCTGGTTAGCAAGTTTATGCTTCCATCTGTATAACATGAAAATCTACTGAGGTTTTATAAAAAAGAGTGATTCAATCTGAACTTCTCTCAAACAAATTTTCTTGGAAAGATTGCAGAAAGGATTTCACTGGATGAAATCTACAATCAGTGAAAGAAAGCAATTTTTAAGTTAGTACATGATTACTGGAATGATAAGAGCTTTCGACAGGGGCTGAGGGTAACAGATAAGAGGAGGCGCATTGACAGCCAAGGGTGGCAAAGGAGCTGGCGGGCCCGAGCTGTGCCCCCTCCGCTGGGGTCCGAGCACTGGCATGGTGGGTGACACGGGGCAGCGGTTCAGCAGGGTAAGGCATTAAAATACCCAACAAGTGGAGCCTGCCTTTCCTCTGAGAAACCCAGGAAAATGTTTCAAATATTCTGATACAGATACAGCATGAGTCAGCGGAATTCAGAAAGGGAATTTGCAGAGGGAAGCTGGCATCCTTCCCTGGCATCTGATGGTAGTGCATAAAGAGGAAAATGGTGGGAGGTGCCCTGCAGATGTTGATGTGAAATTATCTCCTTCCTCCAAAGCGTTTACCGTAGCTTTATGTTTCCAGAAGTTTATTTAAGTGTCTGTTTTATATACTGCCCTTGGCATTCTGACCAAGGAGAATTTAATATCATATTTATCATTCTAATTTCAGAGCCTAGCAGATCAGCAGAATGTTTTAATAGCTTAATATTTTTAAAATAAATTGATGCATAAAGAAATGAACAAAGTAATTTGAAGCAACACAAATTCCAATGATATAGGAAGGAGGGATGGTTTTATGACCAGGCATGAATGGATGGAAAGGTGAGGGGTCCTGCAAGAGTGGGGCGCAGGGAGACAGAGGGAGGGTCAGACGGCCGAGCAGCGGGCCGTCCAGTCCGAAGGCAGCGGGAAGACCCCGCAGGGCACCCACAGCTGTTCCTCTGACGCCAGGCTTTTGCTTGTATTAAAGCGCGAGGAGAGTCCTGGAGGCACGGTGGCCCGGAGCAGCGCGCGAACAGAGCAGATCAGCACAGGCTGTGCAGTCTCCACTTCTGAGGACGAGAACGGAGAGTCTCAGGGATGCTAGGATCGTTGCAAAGGAACATGGATTGAAGATTGACCGCAATTTTGCATCTGGAGAAACTTCACCTCTTCTTGCAAGAAGGTAGAAATAGAAAGGCTGAAGAGCAGAACTGTAGACTAGAGCACGGGCCGTGACTGATCAGACGGACCCTGTGGAGCAGCGTGTGGCGTCAACGCAGAGGTGCCAGAACAGACACACAAGGGGGACTTCTCACACTCACTGGTCAATCACAATATAACTCACATCAGAGCCTTGGGGCTACATTTTATAAATTTTCCCCTGAAAAGTGGGGTCCTCAGCCACTTTTTCTGGATCTCCCTTGCCTCACAGAAGCTAAAATCTTTCTCCTCAATAAACATTTCCTACTCTTATCTTCGGTGTTCTTTAGAATTCATTCTTTGATTTTGGAAAACATGAAATCAGTATACCTGACATCTAACAGGTTGGGAGTTACAATATTTTCCTTGCATCATGTGCATGGAGAAATATCACTGCTTCATTATCCTGGAGACTCCAATGAGATAATTAAAAACGAGAGATGGCTTTTGTTTCACAGATTCTGGATTGTGACTTACTTTGGCAATTTAAAAAGTCGTCATCCTTGTCTGGCAAGTGCTTAAGCATTCAAACAGGGAAGAAGATGAAAGAATCCCATGTATCTATAGAGGGACCAGTGGAGAAAAAAACGAAAATGAAATACACCTACAATGGGAAAGAACTCAGTTTTGAAAATGGAAATTCTGAAACCCGTTGTAACATGGATGATTCTTACCAACATCAGGTTATTTGCAATACAGCAGAAAGGAAAAAGGATATACGGCTCCCCTCCCGTGAGCAGCTAAATCCACTATTCCAGGAAGCAGGACGGTGACTCACGAAGACCAGAGAGAGCGGACAGGACTGCGGAGTTTAATAAGCACAGGGTTTAGTTGAGAGAGACAAAAAAGTTCTGCAGAAAGTGCTGATTTTTGCAAACCACATGAATATACTTTATCCCAGATAATTGTAGATATAAACATAGACAAAATGACAAAATTTATGTTATACATGTTTTACTACAGAAAATAACCAATAATACAAAAGCAAACAATAAAAGAAATAAGCCTCATTAATTATTAGCATAGTTAATGCTTCAAGATGTTTTTCACTAATGCAAAGCATGTTGATATACAGAGAATAAAATTTACTGCCATAAAAACAGGGCAAAAGGAACATACATAATAACACATCTATATGAATAAGCATTTTTAGTGCACTGGAATAATAATGTAGACGTTAATAAGGTTATTACTTCTTGTGGATGTCAGAAGCTAAAATATGTGCAGAAGAAGAGATCTTTTCACCTCATACAACTTATACATATTTACTGTAAAAATGCATTTATTAGGCAGAAATGGAAATCCATCTTTACAAGACTTTGCTAAGGGTTTGTTAAATATTTGGCAGTATTAAACAGTGGAGCCATCGGGTCTGAGGAACTACATGGCGGGAGATTGACTATCTGTTCAGATTTTCTCCTCATGACGTGTTCTTGGGAATTACATACGTCCAGGGATTTACGCAGACAGTTGGCATGTAAAGGTTCATAAGAGTCATGTCAGAGTTTTATATTTTTTCTATTGTTAGCTGTACAGCTTCTTTTCTTAATTTCTGATTTATGTTGACTATCCTCTTTTATTTTTAGTTTATTTCAATTGTAAATTTTCTACTTTTTCAGAAAATCAACTATGTTTTATGGATATTCTGTTTTATTTTTTGAGTTGTATTTTACTATTTCTCCTCTGATCTTCATGATTTTGTTTCTCTCTCTTCTTGACTTAGGGCTTACTTTATTTTCCTGTTTTCTTGAAATCTAATGTTATGAACATGTGCTCTGAGTATTTGCTTTTCCCATATTTCATAATTTTGGTTTTGTTTCCAATTCTGTGTCTCCAAATGGTTTTTAATTTCATTTTTAATTTTTCATGACACACTGGCTGGTGAACTGCCCATATCTTTGTGAATATTCAGAAATTTCTTTTGTTAGTTTCTACCTTCACAGTGCTGTAAAAAATACATGCTATGATCTCAGCATATTATGAATCGACTTCAGTCGAGTTTAGTTTCGACGTCAGTGTTTTGCTGTCCCCTGAGGTCTGTCTCGTGCCCGGTCCTGGTGACTGGCGCTCACCTGCGCTCCGTGACGGGTGGCCCCGACTCTCACCAGTCCGTGTCTCCCCAGGACAGCTCTCCTTTACACCTGTGGGTTCTCTGCTGGAGGGTGTGTATACGTTCATAATTTGTACATGCTCTTAACGAATCGATCCTTTTTATCATGATATAATGTCACTTTTTAGTTTGTGTTTGATTTATGTGATATGCTCTTTTGTTTTATGTTCTTTTGTTTCCATTTCTTGGAATTTCTCTTTACAAGTCTTAATTTCTAGCCTATGTGTGTCCTTAAGACTGAGATAAATTTGTAGGTAAAGTATAATTAGGTTCTTTTTAAAAATCCGGTATGTTTACTGCATTTAATTACACTATCCAGAAAGCTGAATTATTTTATTTCTCATGATGTGTCTATTGCTATACATCAGTTAATAAGCAATGATGAGCTTTTTTTTTTTTTTGAGACTGGGTCTCGCTTTGTAGTTCAGGCTGGCCCTGAGCTCACTGCGTAGCCCAGGCTGGTCTAGAACTCAGCAATCCTCCTGCCTCTGCCTCCCAAGTGCTGGGATGACAGGCGTGAGCCACTATGCCCAGCATAAGGATGAGGTTTTAATTAACGAAACACATGCACATTCTTGCAATAAAGCTGTACTGAGTACTAAAGAATCTACCTCACAGCAAAGTGGAAAATTCTCTGGCTTGGGGGTGATTCCATTTGACCTTGCACAGGAATTTTTTTCTAAAAGAGAGGAAGGTTAAACGGGGCTGCCAGGGGCTAGCTGACCTTTTCCGGGGAGTTGAGGCTCTGCTGAAGCTTCTTTTGGAGAGGGGGCCTCCCTGCAGGGGCTGCTCTGTGCACCCTGGAATCTGCGCTTTCCTGGTGTTGTGCCAGAATATCACACGACAACGCGGCTCGCGTCTTCATCGGGAGAGTGCCCGGGACTCCCGGAGGCAGAAGGAGCCCTGGCTCAGGCCGGTCCGGCCGGGGGCAGAGGGGTGCGCAGTGCTCAGTGCCGTGTGCAGCAGATGCACACTCTGCTTCTGACGGAGGAAACTGCCTGTCTCTGCGTCTTGCAGAGCTGTGGTTCGGTCTGTGACATCAGCTCTCGGATGGGTCTAAGAGAATCACTGATCTGCTGATTGCTGAGCTGCTTCTTGCTGAATGAAGAAGAACGGTGACCTCTGGGGTCTCCACCTGTGAGACCAGAAACCAGAATTCTCCCTCTAGCTCTCCAGAGTTCTTTTCCAGAGGAGAACATTACAGACAAAAGAGAGAAAAATACACACACGGAGTAGATAGTAGCAGTAGACAGTAGACACATAAAATACATTTTAATTCATGTGTTTTAAATCATTACTTTTTTTCTATTTACAAAAATATCGGGTTTTAAATTTTTAGCTGTTTGTGTTTTGTTTGCTTTTAACTGTTTACCTCTTTACGAAATCTAAAACACAGAAGCAGGAGTAAACTCTCATGTCAACTACTATGAAAATATAAATAAAACTACTATAAAAATCCTTCCTTCAATTATCACACCTAAGGCCACCTGCACACGTGACAACAGCGTGCTCTGTGCGCACAGGCACCACGTGTGCTGAGCTCTCCAGTCCTGCCCAGTGGACCAGACAAGTCGCTTCTCTTGTCTTTGTCTCTTGTCAGGAGCTTCCATTATGTTACACAATGTGCACTGGGCAGGAAAATGAAATATCAATAAAATAAAATACCAAAAAGTACTGAGTATTTAGAAAAACCCCTAACATTTTCTACACCAGCTATTTTTTGATTACTAAATGTTAAAAAATAACAAAAAGAGCAAGTTCCTATGTGAAGTATAATGAAAATGCAAATAAGACTCTACCACAAAAATAATATTTATTGAACTATCACACTGAAGGAAATTTTCACATGAGAAAAGCATGTTCCATGCACAAATATCCTTTACACTTAGAGCATATGTGATTAGCTTTCCTGTTTTCTTTGATAAGGTACCCCTTGACCCCCTGTATGTCTTCCTGTTCTCTCCAGAGATCCTCATGATGTCTGACTTGTCTATTCACTCTCTGCTCCAGAATCTTTTGTGGAGTTCTTTGTGTAGAAATGTATTGTTCTTCCTCTGTTGTAATCAATCATTTACCAATTTCCACCCTAAACTTCTAAGAAACTTTCTCTGTGATAATCTGTGCTTGTTATTTTCTTTGTAAACTATGAAACTATTGATGCCTGACATCTTTAGAATTGAGTAAAAGATAACCGTTGGCCAATACGTATTTTGAGTGACATCATAGTTGCCACACAACTCATCAAAAATATCTACTCTGCTTTTTGTGTTGTTCTAAAATGTGATTCATTTCGGGTTTCATTTGTGTTGAGGATTTGTCATCAACATTTTTTTGTTTGTTTGTTTTTGTTTTTTTGACAGGGTCTTGCTGTGTAGTTCAGCCTGGCTCTGAACTCACTATGTAGCACTGACCTTGAATTCACAGGATCCTCTCCCCTCAGCATCCCAAGTACTGAGACCGTAAGTGTGAACACCATGCCTAGCTTCACCATCAGTCTTATCATCATGGTGTAAAGATGACAGTATTAATACTACTTTGTTTTTCTTCACTACGCAGGAGGCCAGTGTTAAGTCTTTCTAAATCCAAAGACTGCACTATACATTTTTCTCTTGTGAATTTACAACATTTTTTCAGAAGAGGAGTATGTCGATTAAGTCCAAACAAAATACTTTCCAGCTAAAGCAAAACACACAGCTTGCCAGGGAAAGAGACAGAAATAGAAAAACAGACAAAGTAATCCATGGTGTCCACAATTTAATCTTTAATCCCCAGAATTTAATATTCTAAAATAGCAGGAGGCCATGCAAAATTATTCAACATATGGAGAACTGGGGAAATAAATATGCTTTCTTCTGGAAAGAAAATCAAATACATCATCATTAAAAGAGCACAGATGTGTTGAAATCCACAAACTATGACATCCAAAAGGCTGTTAAAACTGACTTTAATGAAATAAATTAAAATGTTCTCACACTGAACAAATGATAGAAAACTTCCACAAAGAAATGTAAATGAATGAAACAGCTAAATGAAAATTACAGAATTCAAAATACAATATTTAAGACTTTTTGAAGAACTGGTAAATGGATTTAATCACCAAATAGTTATAACCCAGGAAGGTATAGATCAGTTTAAGGATGGATCCAAATAATGTTCCAAGATAAATAACATCCCAAGAGAAGAGGGAGAGTGTACGTAGGAAAAATAGCTGAAAAGGGTTAAAATTTTCTCTAATATGAAGCAAAAAGAAATTTTCATATATAAGGGACTCATCAATACCCCCTAGAAGGAAGAGTCAACCCAGACAGTAGATAATAACAAAAGCACTGAACGGCAGATTAGGATAAAACTTTTAAGGAGAGAAAATAGAAATGCATTCCAGACGTGTGGCACCAATTCCACTGTAGGATGAAGTACCATCAAAAACATGGCAAGCAGGAAGAGAGTGGTGCTACGTTTTTTAAATGTTGAAAGAAAAACAAAATCCAGTCAATATACAATTCTCTACCTAGTGGGGATATGGTTCCAGAAGAGGGTGAAATAATGTCACGTTCTGAAAGAAAGAAATCTAAGAAAATTTATTGTCAAACCTATGATTAAAGAAGTTCTAATGGACATTTTTCACATTGAAAGGAAATAACCCCTGTTGGAAATGTTGATCTTCAAAAAAGATTGTTTATAATGAGATATGGTCAAAATTCAAGTAAATTAAGCATTTTTTGTTTCATTTATTTGTTTGTCAACATTTAGACCACTCTTTAAAGCAAACAGCATTATGAATTATTCTTTGCACTTTACAATCAATATAATTTTGTACATTTGCAGGTCAGAAGATAATGAGGACATACAGACAGTAAAAGATTTCCACAATTTATATGAAGAGAAACAGTAATGCTGTAAATTGTTAGGCTAGAAATCCCATATCAGTTTTTAGTACCAACTATATATAAAGCCAAAATAAAAAATTAAAATGGAAATATAAAAAAGTAAATCAAGATAATACTATAAAGGAATAACAAACAACATCTCAGGGAGCAAGCAGGAAATTAATAATAAAGACGCAGATCTAGGGCAACTATTTCAGTGATTCCATGAAGCAGGAATTGAATAAGACTCCACTTCCAAGTAGGGAATCGCTGGAAAGGGTTAGAAAGTCTGAGCACTCTTACCTTCTGGCTGTGAGACACACCTGTGAAGTGCACATAATTCTGCTAAGTTTGAGTAACTGGAGAAGCCACATCATTCAGTCAGAAGACTAACCAGTCTGCAGAGACATGTTCAGGCAGGAACACTGTGCCTCAAAGAAGAGCACGATTAGTTAGGAAAAGGACATCCCATGATAACAAAACACCCAACCAGCCAACGCCACAGGATTAGGGTAAATGTGTCTGCACACATTAACAAAAATTTAAAATACACAAATGAAACAGATTTAAAGGGGAAATGGTTGGACACAATTTTAAAGTTCTGCTTTCAGGAATTGATAAAAATAACTAGAGAAAATATCAGAAGAGACAAAACAAATCTAAGTAATAATACCTACTATGTTTATTTACTGATCCTAAATAATACAGTTACAAATTAGCTTAATTTGCATTATTTTCCATGTACAATAGACATGTATTAGGTTACATCTGAGTTAATCATCATTAATAAATTATTAACTTGACAATATTAAAATCATTCAGAACATATTTCATGAACTAAAATAGAACTGAAATGGCAACAATAAGTGAAATAGAAAAAGATAAAATATTTGTAAAGTCAGCATCATGCTTCAAAATGAGTAATAAAATACTCAAGAAACTGGACAATTATTTGAAACTAATTAAATAAAATTAAAATTTATAATAATTATGAAAAGGAAGGCAGTGCTAAGAAGGAAGCAGATGGCTTTATATTCCCACATTAGGAAAAAAGAAGCATCTAAAATTCTCAAGTTCAAAAATTAGAGATGATAAATGAATTTCCAGTTTAAGAAATAGAAAAAGAAAAGATCACATTATTTCAGCTCACACTTGTAGAGGTTTCAGTCTACAGTCAACTATCTCTAATACAGGGTGACATGGCAGAGGAGAAATCATCCATGGCGGACTAGGCGGGATGCAGCAGCAGCAGCA
>PVIC010030823.1:0-21660 GCA_004025085.1 Thryonomys swinderianus
TTTTTCATCTCTAAAGCTGTGACTTGGGTTTTGTTTTGTTTAATCTTTCATGCTTCTTAATGGAACACAGTTACCGTATCTGGCATTGTCTGCTAATTCTAACATCTTTCATTCTTCGGGGTCAGTTTCAATAAATCTTATTTTTCTCTTTTTTATGGTTTGAATCTTGTTTCTTTTCATGCTGGATAATTTTTCACTGCATTGCAGAAATTGTAAATTTGACACTGCTGGATGCTCTGTATTTTATATTTCTAAAGATTTTCCTTTTGTAATTATAATTTCCATTGTATTATCTTTCCCCAGAAGATAGCTTTTGTTTAGTGCTTAAGGAACCAGCTCCTTAGTGGGCTTTGGCCGAGGTCCATGGGGCAGCACCAGTAGGTCTAAATCAGGAAGGAGGCCTTTGTACTTTCTGGGCTTCATACAACTGATTGCAAACCATCTTTCTGTGAATGATGTAACTCACTCAGCAATGCACTTCACACAGAGCTCATGAAACACACAGGCTTTGAGGACATTTGCTTTGGAAATGTCTCTGATGCTGCAGGCTTGACTACGTTTCCATGATGAACTTCTTGATGGCTTTACCCTTGGGCATGCTCAGAGATGCAGTGCATGCAGCATGTAGTCTGCACATGGTCATTGTTCTTTTTGGCACGACCATTTTTCCTTCTTTTGCCATTTTACAAGTGGGGTCCCCCAAGGTATTCTTAAGTTTAGTTCTAGGAAACAGTTGAGTTCCTTGAAAATATTTCATCCCGTTGAGAATGTTTTGATTTTTCCCAAGTAGGACCTGGGTAGAATAACTTATTCCTCATTACTGAGTCAAGAGTTTTATGAGTTTTCTACCCAGTGTCTTGGTAACAATGAGGTATATCAGTCTGCCAGGTGGGGTGTATTCCTATTCCCAACCCTGTGTGACATTAGCTATTGTACCTTCTGCTCTTTTCGAGTAGTTCTTTCCTGAAAGTGAGTGTTTTCTTCACGTGTATGTACGAATTGGAGATTCTGTTGATCTCTGGAAGGTAGCTACATCCTCTGCAGATCGCTCATGTCTTCTCACTTTGCAGCTCTCTTCTCTGGCTGTCTGTCCTGTACCTTTGGTCCCTGTACTCTCAGCTTCTTCCCTCAGTTCCAGTAGTGCTCTTTTCTCTACCTAAATTTCCCCTCCTTGAGCTGCTACCTGGAAACACTCTTAGGGCAGTAAACCAGAATAGTCTTGGGTTTATCTTATTTGTTCTGATTTGTCCTGGCTCACTGTTGTTTGTTGTTTTATGTTCAAGGTCATAAAAACTAACTTTATAATTTTTATTTTTGCTGTTTCAGGCTAGAGGGTAAATATGACATCTGTTACTTCATCTGAACAAAAATGGAAGCTTCTAAATTTAGTTTAATTTGAATATTTATTTGAATGCTTGTCATATCTCAAAAGATATCTTCAAATATATAGAGATTTTAATGATTAAAATGCATAGTTATTCATGCTTATTATATCATGATACTGATTTTTGTTTCACCTACAAGTTACACAGGGGTTTTCACTGAAAAGCAGCTATTCTATTTCTATCTCCTCAAATGTCAATCATTGTTCTTCAAAAATGGAAATGATTTATTTTTATTTTTAAAGATAAGATTCAAAATCCAAAAATTTCTTTAGAATTTTTTTGTACAAGTTAAGGAAATTTGTGGCTATATTTTTAAATGTGCAAATATGACAGTATGAAAAACTGACATGTGGACTATTTTCAGCAACAAAATTACATAGCAGTGCAACTATTAGCTAATGGCAGTTATCAAAATGTGTTCTGCATACCAATGAACTCATTTTAAATGTCGCTAAGTTCCTACTGTTTGTTAAAATCTGATGAAATGGGTTAATCTTGGCATGTTTTCTGAGTAGCAGATGATGATTGGTATCTCTTCTTCTCACCATAAAGTTCAGCAAACTGGGTTTCATTTGGTTGAACCTTCATTGGGAAAAATTATAAAGATTCATCTGCATTTTCTGGATGTTTAGATTCTAAATGTTTTACTACCTATGATGATTCCACATGACTAATTTTTCAGAGCAGAAAAGACACGTAGGGCAGGACTCCAAAGCCTAGATAATTTTGCATTATGTTGCCTTACTTTTCCATGTCCAATTCCACTTTCATTGTTTTTAGTTTCTTCTTGTGCTCAAACTAGAACCAGGTTCTGCATCTACCAATTTCTGCTGTTTGCCTGTAAATTAGTCTTGGTGTTTAGTCTAGTTTTTAAATTTTTGCTGGCTTTTTCTTTCCAAAGGTTGCTTAAAATCCATGGTACACCTTCTTTGTTTTAAAGTTCATGTTATACATACATTTTATATATACATTATGATCACATTCAGCATTGAGACTTTGTGCCCGTAGATGATAGATCTTGGTTCTCATTTTCCCATTCCTTTGCCCTCCCTACAACTCTCTCTCCCCCATATACATAAGCTGTTTCCATTTTGTTTTACTGTCAATTTTATTTCTTTCTCTTCTTCACTTTGAGAATTTTCTTCCCATTTCACAAAACCTATCACACATTTTGGAATTCATTAGCTACAGTTACCCTTAGTTACCTACAGTGTAACTTCTGCCACTGTTACTTCCTCTGCACACACCTCTGCCTTCCACTGAGATGACTGTAACTGTGTGCAACATATAACCTGTCTCACAGGAGAGCAAATTAGAATACCACTATTAATCTACATATGATAGGTTAATTTTCTGCTTAAAAATTTAACATATATAATTAAAAGGTCCTGAAGTATTTTTTTTTTTTTGAGACAGGGTCTCGCTTTGTAGTTCAGGCTGGCTCTGCGCTCACTATGTGGCTCAGGCAAGCCTGGAACTCAGCAATCCTCCTGCCTCTGCCTCCCCAGTGCTGGAATTACAGGCGTGAGCTACCACGCCCAGCCCTGTGGTATGTGGTATTGATGGCTGGTGGGTGTGAGCCACCACGCCCAGCATTGTATGTGATTACCAGGGGATTGAACTCAGGACCTTGCCTTTGCGAGGCAGGCACTGGAACCACTGAGCTAACCCTCCGGCCCAAAGGTCCTGAGTTTTAGTCCTCAGTGCATGACTCAGGAAGGACTGGCCTGCCATTAGGGCACAGTGCCTATTGTTGACCTATTCATCCAAGTCAGAAGACCATAAGAAAGGAAGGAATCTGGCTCAGAAGGCCATAACCATTGAGTGACATTGTAGAGCAAACACAGACCTCTCGAGCAAACTGACTGCCATGACAGCCTGCGAGAGAAGAAAACATTTCCCAGAACTGAAGTCTTAATCCTGGGGACACTTCTGAAAGTGAAAAGGAATAAGACAGAGCACTAAAAAACAAGCTTATATAACTACTAGAAAATCAAGACAAACCTCTTGCAAGTGAGGACTGTTTGCTACTTTACAGGTAAGACCAAAATGATATACTCTGCAGCAGCTAAAATCTACCACGATGCTAAAAACATGAAAATAATCTGGGGGGGGGGGGTTGGTTGAGGGACCTCGAGACTTGAGGGAGTGATTTCCTGGGCCTCTCATTGCTTCCCATGTATTACAGACAGGCAGGTTTCTGCAGTCTCTGACCCAGAACCACCAGTAGGAACAAATAAAAAGCTTTATCATTTTAACAAATGAAGGAGAATAGGGCAGGACAAAAGAATCTTAGCTTCAGATTGATTTTACCATAGAATTGGTTGTATAAATGAGCGAAATCTCCTCTCTAGAAGATTGTTACAAATACTCTGCAGCTTGTCATTGGCCATAGCTGCAGACCTAGTACAGTTTCCTGTACTAGGAAAGGCAGAGGCAAAACAACCAGCAGATAGGAGGACCAGTGTCTATCGCCACACAAACTTAGAAGAAAAAGATGCCCACAGTCATAGTAAGCCCTTCACATGCACTGAGATAGCTTATCGGGAAGCTAAACCTGCAAAAACCTGGGAGCCCACGGACAGCCATGATGTCACATTGTTTGTGGGAATGCTGGGCAGAAAAGGAGGCTTATCCACGTTCAGGGTCGCCCTGACCCTCTCCTTTCTGGCGTGGTGCTGCTCGTGCCAGCCTCTCTGGGCCTGATGCGTCAGATGGCATGAGCAGTGCAGCGATGGGCGGCATGTAAGGGACTAGTTTTGACAATGGGCTCCGGCCCCGAGGATCCAAAGGCTTTGGTGGTTGTAGTTTTGGGCTCTCAATTTCCGCTTGGTCACCACAATAAAGAAATATTTCTTCTTCATTAGAGAGCATATCAAAGAGGGATAAAATAGACAGCATCAATTAGATGTAGAACAGTCACTCCGAGGACAGGCAGATTGGTTTTCAACTTTCAAAAGGCCTGGCTTCCGGGATGGCTGGCCCACTTCAGGGCTCGCCAATTCATTGTCGTTGACCGCATATTTCCGCCTCATACCGTGTGAATACAAACCGGACGCATCTGATTAAGTGCTCCCAGCGCTGGCTGTAATAATTGATTCCCTGGCAGCCTGCCTCCTGCCAGTTATTCTGGGCTCAGGCTTGGAGCTGCAGGGGTTTGGCACGCTCACCCCAGAAGTTCCCTCCGTCAGGCCAGGTGCCTGGCAGCATTCCCCTTCGTTACTCCATCCTTTCCCTTTTAGCTGCTCTCCCCTCGCCCTTTCCTTTCAAACCCTGCCCTGCTCTGCACAGCGTGGCACTTTCCCCCTGATGGATGTCAGGGCTCTGTATTGTCTTCTGGGCTGCGTGCCCAATGGAGAGCAGTGTAGCCAGCCCCATGCCCAGGTCAGCTGGAGCTCCCCTTGCAGGGAGACCGCTTATTAACTCTGGTCATTGACAGCCAGTGTGGTCCCGGGACACCAAATACATACAAAGTATTTCCTGCTGGAGGCGACGACAGATGGTTTAGTGATCAGCAGCATCCGTTTGGGAACCTGTAGCACTCGCGGACTGAGGTGCTTTGAGGAACGTCCTCGGTTCCCCGTCTCAGAACAATCACGTGTAAAATGGGACTAAGGGGAGTTCCCGGTCCATAGTGACACTGTGAAGACTGGATGAGTCTGTCTGTATAGATGAGCAGAAACCGCTTCTGGGACACAGGAAATTGCTGATGCATTTTATCAGTGATTTTCATTAGTTTTATTTATATAGCTAATAAAAATTTTGTTATTCATGGGGCACTTTTGTTGGAAGCAACTGAAAACTCTCCGCTCTCTTATCTGATGAATTTTCATCATAATCCCGAATTATTCTGTCTTCTCAATAACAAAATTACAGCACGAAGGAATTTGCATTGTCTCACATTACAGTACTAATTTTATGTAGGGATTCAAAAGAATGAGTTCGGTTTATTTCTAATGACTTGGAAAGAAATAAGGTATAATTGAAAGGCTACTGAAAATCACTAAACAACATGTGTAACATGATTAGACGATTCCATTATGTTTAAAACCTTAATGTGTGTCATCATGTCTACATGCATATCTTTATAAAATGGAGAAAATCATTAATATTCATGATTATTCTTACACGAATTATTCTGTGAGAAAGGACCATCTCTGTGAAAAGCCTTAAAAAAAATCCTTGTGCACTGGAAAAATGTGGTTGCCTGAAGCCAAGCTTGTGGGATTGGGGGTTCACTGTGACAAAGGGGAGTGATAGGACAGGCGCAGGGTCTGTGCAGCGCTAAGGAAGGGAACCCCTAGTTGCAATTGGAGGCTACAGAAGATTTAAAAATAAAATGCTTCGGGTGAAGCCTCCTTTGGTGGACTCCACATTGCCCCCTAGTGCTTTGTACAAAGAACTTCCTTTGTGTAGACTACAGAAATGTCACCCCATGTTCAGCTTCCAGATGGAAAGGGGAAAAGATGGGACCTTCACTGCAGACAGCCAGTGTCCGAGTTGTAGGAACAGATATAGAGACAGGAACACGGGCTTCACACTCACACACACAGGGGCCTGTATGCACATTCTACACACGTACATACACCTCAGTCTCAATCTGGGAGTCTACATCTGGGACTTAACGTGAGCTGGGAGAAGATACTCTCTTATGTAAAAAGGGTTCAGTTTACATTCTCTTCCTGAGACCTTGCTGTACCTCACTGATAGATGGCTACCAGGATGTCCACACGTCCACCTCAGGATCTTGAACCCAGGGTGTAATAGTTGCCCTCCTGTGTCACAAGTCCTGGACAGGGACAAAAGTGAGGCTTGTCTGGGACCCCTGCTCTCCTTATATTTTCTGATAAGTTTTGTAACCAGTGTGACAGTAGGAAAGGTAAGCAACACATTCTCCTATGTCCTCCCTTTGACAGTCTTAGTAACTCAGTCACTTGTTAGCCTTGTAGTCGCTGTGGCCTCCATTTTGCGGAGGAAGACAGTGAAGCTGGGAACGTGCTAACTCTTCAAGGTCCTTGAGTTTGCTGGTTCTAAATCACTCTAGAAGCTCAGTTGTTTACTGTTCTCCCAAGAAGACTCCATTCCTAATCCTCCATCGTATCTCATTACCCTCCCTTCCCTTCTTATTCATTCTTTTATGCTGCCTTCTTTGTTCACAGAATTTGTGATCTGGGTGATTTTGCTCCCAATCTCATCTTGTAGTTTTGTTTTGACGTTGTGGTCCTGTGGAGAGTCTCTTTTTATCAATAATCTCTAGATGGACTTGAATAAACCAGTTCTTTGAGGGAACGTACTTCAGTCATCTCTTTGTTCTGAGAGGCCATTACTCCATACTCAAAGGACTGGGCAGAAAACCCAATGAGTGTGACAAACTTCTAGCACTTTGTGCAGTTTACTAATAAACTGTACCCTACTTGACATTTCTTCCATCCCTTTTTCTCTCATAACTAAAATATTTTCCCTCACAATATTTCTTTTTAAAAATCATGCTGTAAAATTTGTGTCGCTTTCTCCTCAAGTGGTCCTGAAGGAGTCCAAAAGTTGTAGGCCCATAATGACGAATTATCTCTTCTTAGAAAGCCTCAACCAACGTGATTCCCCCCAGGTATCAGCCAATAAAACCAGAAACTGGGCCAGGGATTTAGCTCAGCGGTTCTGGCATCTACGTCGCAAACTCAAGGTCCTGAGTTCGATTCCTGTTACCACACACCACAGTGCCAGGTGTGGTAGCTCACGTCTATAATCCCAGCACTCGGGAGGCCAAGGCAGGAGGATTGTTGTGAGTTCGAGGCTTGCCTGGGCTACACAGTCAGCTCAGGACCAGTCTGAACTACAAATCGAGACTGGATCTAAAAATAGAACAGAGCAAAAAAAACCCAAAACCTGTTCCATAACTTTACATTTGTGGATGCCAGCTGTACTATGGGAATGGCTGACTTTTGATATTTCAAAACTATAATACATAAGTCTCTGAGTCATATTTGTATTTTATTTATGAAAATATGAAATATCTCGACAGGAGATTGGGTAATTAAGTTTGACACTTAAATTACTGCCGTCCATTTACCCTGGTACTGGGGAAGAAATGCCTTTCATCTTGCGGCAGGAATGTGCCAAAGTTCTGCCATCTAGTGGCCAACTGAGACATGACCTCTGTTGATTTTCTAGCTTCTGAAAATCTGTTCACTGGTATTGTCCGAAGAAGAGGAATCTAATTCACTAAATTGCCAGGGCTTAAACTTCTGATCCTCCTGCCTCAGCTTCCCATTGTGCTGGATTGCAGGCATCCACCACCACACCTGGCTGAGTGAAATATTCTGTGTGTGCAAAGCAAGATCATGTTTACTGATGAGGAGTCCAGTCTACTTCCTCCCGTCCTAAATGAGTCAGATCTTGTCTGATACTGGAAGAAGTCTAATTACTGGTACTGGTTGTACTTCGTGATAATGACTCATTTTGGGGAATCATAATTCTGTAAACATCTGAGGTGATGCAGAACTTGCAAGAAGTAATTCTTAGGCATGGTGGGCAGGTCTGTAATCCCGGCACTCAGGAGGCTGAGGCAGGAGTATTGCCATGAGTTCAAGGCCAGCCTGATCTATGTAGAAGATACCTTGTCTCAAAAAGGAAAACAAAAAGCTTGCCTGAGACTACTGAGAGTATGCTTGCTTCTCCTGAACCAAGGTACTAGGGCTGCTGTATCAGGAGCTGATATGTTTCGGTAAGTTGCTGCTCCACAAACCAGCCCTGTGAGATCACACTCTTTGGGAATGCAGTCCAGCTCTGCCTTCTTAAATCAGAGCAGGTGAGTCTTGTGCTCACCAACTTTGAGAACTATTGCTCAAGAACAGCACTTCCCAACTGTAAAACTTTTAAAAATAACTCCTGGTCCCTCTTCTTGCAATTCTTCATTAATTGGTATAGATGTGACCTGTAGCTTGTGCATCTGGAATCTTACCCAGGCATTTGTAATGTGAAAGTAAATTAGACAGTTTACATTGTAGGACAGGGATTGGGATTATTTTTCCTACGAAGATAAATAATCTCGGATTTGCAGCGGGTACTTTGCCACAGTTACTTGAAAGCAGCCTCAGGCCGTATGTAAACAAATAAGTGTGGACTGTGTTCTAAGAAAACACTATTTGCAATTCGAAGCAGCAGGCTGGGTTTGTCCAGCAGGCTGAAGTTTGCAGGATCCTGGTCTCAGACTTACCTTAAGACCCACTTCTACTGAACCCTATCACACATTTTGTAGTATGTGTGCAAAAGTTTGGGGAGCACGGCTCTGGGAGGCCAGAGGGTAGAGAGGACACAGCTGTCCTCACACACTGTGTGTCCTGCAGGCATAACAGTTACTTCAATAAGTTGTGGCATCACACCCCCAATGTCTACTAATGACTTCAGAATCTTAACACTCTGACACTTCTTAACTCTGCAGTTCGAGCACAGCCCCTAACTCTCCTTTCTAAATTCCCTACTTTCCTTCCTAGCATCTTGTTATTCTAACTCAAATAATGGAAACAAATTCTAAAAAGAAATAAACTCACTGAAAATAGAAATGAGGAAATATTGTTTTTTACTTTAGAAATTGAGAAAAATGTCCTATTGCCCAATGACCAGAGGAATTTTTGGCAAAATGCTTGTGAGAGAAGATAAAGTTTTCTCTGAAAAATTCTAATTCCTATCTCCTAGGAAATATTATGCAATTATCAGGGGGAACAGGACATAAAATAAAAGGCTATTTTGGAGAGTCACTTTTGGAAATGTCATACTTATTCCAATGGATCACAGAGAAAAAGTGAACGCGTGCACCTGGGGACACATTCCCCAGAAATGCAGAAGTTGCATATAATGATTTAGTTTGAAAATATTTTCCTCCACAAATATGAAAGAAATCCACAGCTGCCACATTAAAAACTAACTGTTGTAAAGTTCAATGATTTATGGGTTGGTGAACAAGCACACTCTCTGTTCTTTAGCTGTTTGGATTAGAAGCAGAACCATAAAAAAAACTCTTCCACACCAGAAGTCTTAGTTTACTTTGACCTAGGTCAAAGCTGTATGGTGACTCCAGGCAGATTAAGGTTGGAAGAACCAATAACAGTGCTCCAGCATGAACGTAAACAAGCCGGAGATCTCAACTGGGCCAGTTTGACCATTGCCATTTGTGGCGGATGAACTAGTGGTCAGCTTGGAGCGCCTAGCTGAACTGAGTCAGTGTGCTTTGGTTTGGGTGTGGTAGACCCACCTGAGGATTGTTTCCAGTAGCGTAAAATATGACCCGGAGGGGAGGACCATATCTGGCTCCTCTGAATAGCAGGGAAACTGGGTGTTTTATTTCCAGAAAAGTGTGAGGAGCTGATGGTGCCCTCTTTGTCTTTTAAGTCTGAATTCCATTGTTTAAAGTGGGGTTTTGGTGAATTTGTGGGGTGTCTTGAGGTCCTTCATGCATGATTCCAGCAGCACTGTTTTCTGAGGGTGCTGGCCAGGGCAGTGTGTGCTCAGCATGCCCTGAGACCCAACCCTGTGCCTCCGTACATCCTAAGCCTGGCTCTGCTGTTCTTTCGTTCTAAGGGAAAGTTGTTTTGAATGAGGTTTTGTTTAATCTTCCGAAGCACTTCATTTGGTCCATAGAAAACATGACCTCCTGGCCTTGGCAAATCTTGAAATGCAGTTTGACCACCTGATGATCCCCTTGGGCTGCCCTGTCATGAAAGGGCATCTATCTACTTCTAAACTTAAAGCTTCTCCAGGCAAAAGGAAGGCCCCATCCTCTTTGTCACCTATAACAGGGACACACATGCCAATTTCCCTAAAGATCTCTCTCTAAGCCCTACTCCAGTATGACACAGAAGCAAGCCTGGGATTCTGACAGGACATCTGGTGTCCAGCTGAAGGCTTGTTGCAATTACTCTCTTCTCTGGTAATTCTCACTGGGCTTGTGGTGCTGTGTGAGGAGGCAACTTCTTCTCTCAAGAAGATAAATGACGTTAACACTCTGAGTGACACCAGGGAACTTCCTCTACAACCAATCACAGAGAGATAGGGATTCAGCTGTTTCAGAAGAGCTTCATATTTCCATGGAACACTGTGATTGGCTAATGAATGAGACACATGATTCCGTCAGGACCAATAGAACTAATTTGGGAACTTTTACATCTTGCAAGCATCTTTGTCCTGCTGTAGTTTCTGAAAGCATGAAGTTATTGGCAATGATCGTGCTTGCCATGATGTGTATATAAAATAAGGTGAATGTAGAAAACATCAGAACAAGTATATAAAGACTCTCTTAACAATATGTTAACACTTGGATCTTTGTTTTTTCCCAGTAGTTGGTCCGTTCCTCACTTATTAGTTCCCCAAAGTATATTGGGCAAAATGTTTTAAAACACTGATTTGAGTGGACTCAAAATGTTCTACTCTAAGACCATGATAACATTTAAAGTCTCTTTTCTAAGATCAGGGAACCAATTATCCGAAACATGGTTAAGGTAGAGGAAAGACAGTTATCTATGCCAATGTCACACGAGGGGGCACAGGGGAGAGTTTCAGAGGGAGGCAAGCTGCTGCTTCTACCAACCCTTTCTCTTCATGGAAATGAGACCCCCCTCAAACAGCTGGATCAGTGCGTCTCCTATTTGGACTCGGTGACAAGTGAGGGGCCCTTACATGGCACTGCTCTGGATGCCTAGGCCCAAAGACAACTCTGAAAATCCTCCTTCACTGTCCACAGCACACCTATTAATACCAATGAATGTCATCTAATCTTGTTTGATGGCCATCGCCTAAGAAACCATTTCAAACAGTGAATCACAGGAAGAGGCTCTGGATAGAAAGAGATTAAAAAGGAAAATTAATATTAAGATAATTGACTGTCAATAGCCAGGGAAAACTGTTCCTTTAGAAAACTTTGTGATACACACTCCAGTGTGGTTCCTAGAATCTTATCTGGGATTCAACTTACAAACAATGAAAGGTGAGGAAGGGAAACATGAGGAAAGAAAAACCTGGAGTTGTAAGTTGCTCTTTGTTTCAATATCAGTTCTGATATTGTCCTGGGGGTGAAGAAATTCACTTCTCCATGTGAAGTGAAACTGGGATTACCCTTCCTCCAAATAAGAACAGAAGCTTGTTTCCAGTACACTCTCAGCAGAATGTTAGTTCCTTGACTGCCCATCCATTCTCCAAAGCACACAAAGCACGGATGCTGCAGGCTAATGAGAAATTCAACCATCCACTGGCAGATGGTTACAGCACAGTCCGGTACCAAGTGGTGCTTGAGTACATTCCAGTAGCTCCGTGGAAGCATTTCAGAGAGCCCTGGCTAACAAAGAGGTCATCTATCATTTGTTCTATTTTCCTACATAAGAGGTCAACCTTAGTTTTCAGCAGAAATATCTTCATTACAAAATAATTATGACCCTTGTCTCTTACTGTATTTGACATGCCTCAGTCTTACATTTCGGTCTCTTATAAAGTCAGCATCAAAGAGTTGAACATAACAGAAGAGTGTATAAAGAATAATGTGATAATGGAGTATTATTTAATCACACTGAAGAACACAATTCTGCCATTTGCAAGAAGATGGGTGTATCTGGAGACCACTGAGCTGAGCCAATAAGTGAACTCAGAAAGATGAATGTTGGGCCGGAGGGTTAGCTCAGTGGTTCCGGCGCCTGCCTCACAAGTGCAAGGACCTGAGTTCCATCCCTGGTAACCGCATATAATGCTGGGCGTGGAGACACGCCCATCAACAATCAACACCGCATACCACAATGCCGGGTGTGGTGGCTCACGCCTGTAATCTCAGCACTCAGGAAGCAGAGACAGGAGGATTGCTGAGTTCGCGGTGGCTTGCCTGGGCACCATAGTGAGCTCAGGGCCAGCCTGAACTACAAAGCAAGACCCTGTCTCCCAAAAGCAAAAAAAAGAAAGATGAATGTTGTGTGTTCTCCCCGTGTGTGGAGTGGGAAAGACAACAAGAAAGTCACAGTGAAGGCAAGGAAAAGCTGAAGGGGACGGAGGAGAGGAGTGTAAGGGTTATAATGTCTATGCCGAACCTCCCACAGAATGGGAACCTAGGTAAGGTAGGCATGGGAGGGGAACAGGGGGTAAAAACGAGCAAAGTTTGTTGTGTTCATTTACAGACATAATAGAGCCCATTAATCTGTACGATCAACCAAACAGTATTTAAAAAATAAAATGAAGTACAGTGGAAGGAATATCTCTCACCTCAGACAAGAAAAAAACTTAAATGGAATAATTATATGACTTTAACTATCCAATCTGGAGTTTTCTCTCTAATTTTCTTTCTCTTTCTCTCTCTTTGCTTTATTTTTTTCCTTTTGAGTTCATTGTTACATTTTACGTAGACATTATGGTCATATTCATCATTAAGAATTTGTAGTTGGGGGCAGGAGGGTTAGCTCAGTGGTTCTGGCACCTGCCTCGCAAGTGCAAGGTCCTGAGTTCGATCCCCAGTAATCACATACAATAATGGGCATGGAGACTCACGCCTACCAGCAATCAATACCACATACCCCAGTGCCGGGCGTGGTGGCTCACGCCTGTAATCCCAGCACTCAGGAGGCAGAGGCAGGAGGATTGCTGAGTTTGGGGTTTGCCTGGACTACATAGTGAGCTCAGGGCCAGCCTGAACTACAAAGCGAGACCCTGTCTCAAAAAGGGGGGGGGGGAGAATTTGTAGCTGTACATTATTATTCTGATTCTTATTATTCCTTTTTCTTTATTTTTGTGTAATAATAAGTTAAATGCTGAAGCTGGTATCATTAGATTTGTTTTCTGCCAAAAATATATACACACTTCAGGAAAAGAAAAACTTGTGTATTTTAATAGTAAATTTACTGGCATATCATGAGATTAGCACAAGTTATCTTTGACCTCCACAATTACACGAGGTGTTCAAAATGGTGGCCGTGAGCTTCTAAACATTTATTTAGTGCAGACAACTGCTGAAATGTGTATACATTTTTTTGGTGGACTCTCTCTCTCTCTCTGTATATAGACATATTATATATATATTTTGACAGGGAACAGAAAATAACAACTGAGTATAATTTCCTTCTTCTAAGAGCAATTATTTTGTACAAAACTCATTATCAAAAAATCCCCTCATTGATCCATTGTTTTTAATACTCCCACTGTGTTCCAGGCAGTGTTCTAGCTCTTGAGAAAATAACAGTACACAAGCCCCTGCTCTTGAACTTGCATTTAGATGAAACTTTCTGGAATAAGCATAGATAAACTTCACCTAGGATAGGAAGTGTCCCCTGTTCAGAACAAAAGCTTTGTGATTTTGAAGAAGGCCTGACGGGGGAGAACATAAGACACAGACGTAACACTGAAGGCATTTTCTTGGTCTCTCCTTTCTTTATCTGCTGTTGTGGTGGCCAAGAAGTGAAAGAAAGCCCCACAAGTCTGGTTCCAGTGACTGTAAACGATGGTGGCCTCAGTTCAGTGGAAGAAAGACCAAAACAGTAATAGTCTGAGAGGTTGCTGAAGACAGGAAGCGCTGCGTTCTCAGACCCCTTAAACCAGGAGGGCCCTTGATGGCGGAGAGGGACCCATGTGGGCCTAGGGGACCCATCTCTATCAGCAGACGCAGCACTGTCTGGGCAGCACGGCCCTTCGCACAAGGGCATGGGAGAGGAGCCAGCAAGTTTTCTGCAAATTTTTACTGCTCAATGGCGGCTCAATGACTTTCTATATGCATTTGCAGTTTAGTCAGATGTTATCCCCTCCGTCTTATGTACAACCAGAGGCCCAAAGGTTGTTTGTAATTTGCTTTGGTCCCCAAGTTAATTGGTATGACAGCTGATGCAGTTTCTTTTGTCCTACTCCAGTGTTTTCAGAACTTTATCAAGACCTGGTAAGTGGAAAGTGAGAAATTTTCCAGAATTAAAAGCAGTCATAATTTAGCTAAAAGTTATTAAAGCAAAATTTAAAAATCATTAATATGGTACATTTTATATTTAAAGGAGAACAATTATAAACACTCTGTTCTTAATTTTCCCTATTTATCTCATTTTCCAGGTAAGGCTATCACTAAGAAATTCAATCCACAGTCAACAAACATAAAAATTTGCTTTTTTAATAATTTTCTGTACCATAACTGCTAATTAATTGGATGAAGAAAACAAAGAGTTGGCACTGTTTTTTTAGGTGGTTTCCCCAATTTTAGACATGAATCACCTCTCCAAATAACCAAAATGAGTAAGTCCTATCAGTCTGTACTATTCGAGTTTACTTCTTTCCTTTCTAACTCACTAAGAAGACTTGGCTTTATGGATGATCAATGCTGAGCAGACCCGAGCTCTCCCAACGCCTTGACGTGAAAGTGAACTTCAGGCTCAAAGCAGAATCAGTAACAGCTCACAGATTCACAGTGCCACGACCAGATGGTTAATCATCCACCAGCTAAGTTATCAGAAGTGTTTTTTCCCTCCAGTAAGAAGGGCATAAGAATTCATTCTCATCAAGGGAATGCCACATATATCCATTGCCAGATTCGATCTGGAATAAGGGCAAACTTCTTTCTCCTGGATCAGATAAATGTGTTTCAAACACAGTGCCCCTCACTACCTTTACCTGTTGCACTTTTTTTCTTTTAAATAGGGTCTTGCTTTGTAGTTCAGACTGGCCCTGAGCTTACTATGTAGCCCAGGCAAGCCTCGAACTCAGCAATCCTCCTGCCTCTGTCTCCTGAGTGCTGGGATTACAGGCATGAGCCACCAAGCCAGGCACCCTGTAGCATTTTTAATTTTTAATCACAATGGAAAATAAGCTAAAGTTGAATTACTGCTGTTGGGCTGTTGTGAAAAACAGATCTTTTTCCAGATAGTTGTAAGACATAGCTGCTTATGAGATGCTGTTTCAATAGCAACAGAATGAGAAAGTAGTATTTATTAAACACTACATATATTTACTAAGGCACACACAACCTGATCTTTCTTTGCTGTACTATAGTATACAGATTCTAGAGGTTAGAGTTTGGGAAATGAATAACTATAACATGCTTTATATTTTTTACTACATGGAAATTGTACAACTAGCTTACTCATTACGAATCCACTTGAGAGTATTTGTAATTTTAAAGCTCCAATAACAATGAGATTACTTAATCTAACTAAGGTAAATTACAATTGTTACAATTTAACCTTGGCGAGTTGACTACAACATTGAAATTCTTTATTTCTCTCAGATGGAGATTCTCTGTGTTCTGCGGGCGGGATCTCAGCCTCCCACGTGCAGTGCAGGCGTGCACCCTGCACACGGTCAGCACTGAGATTATTGCATGATATATTGACTTAAAATTATAAGGTTATGTTTTTGCACAACTAGGTTTGATAAATACAAACAGGCTTTTTCATACAGAGAAACAAATATATTGTCTCACATGGAGCATAACATTTTAAAATGTAAGGAGTGGCATACAATAGAAACTGATGCTCTAATTATTTTTAAAAATCATATACTTGAAGTGTCTTTATAAGCATGCAGTTTTCATGCAAAGGTAGAGAAATTCCATTATCTTACTGTAGTGAGAAAATGCACAGCACTGTAAATTCAACAATGGAACAGACGAAATAATAAATGTGGACTGAAATATCTTGAGATAAAAGGAACCTGAAGGCCATAAAATGAGTTGATTTGTAAATTTTGCTTATTTTTGTACAACTATTTTATTCCATTATTTTTGTACAACTATTTTTGTACAACTATTTTATTCCACATTCTTTCCTGACGTGTTTGGAGACATGCTTCTCACAGGCATTAGAAGACGCTGAGGCACATAAATAATCTGCTGCGGGGCATCTGTGACAAATCCCAGGACAGGAGTAAAAACCTGGCTGGGACCCATTTAAATGCCATGAAGGCAGAAGTTTTCTAATTCCAAAGTCAAGATGTACGCCCAGTAATATGAATACAATCTATGTCCTAAAAAGTACATGCAAAGAGGTCTAAAATAGCAAGGGGCCAAAAGCTATAGACACCACGATATCTATGTTTCACACTCTAAGCACTTCACAAGTGATGGTAGTATTTGAAATGAATTACACGCCCATAACGTGCTAGAAGGCTGAAGATGTTACTCTCCCTACTTAACGCTAGGTGGCACCAAAAACGCAGGCGTTGGCTCAGCTACTGTGAGCTATTTGGGCCTACTGTACCTTCTTTCCAGGGGAATTTTTACCTCTTTTCCTACACTTTCCCTGGGGGTAGCCAGAGCTAGACAAAGGCTAATACTTCTGGCCATAAAACAGGTGGGGATTTTGTGCCAGAATTGGGATTTTTACCGAATAATTAGGTTTTCATCTGTTTTTCATTAGAATTTTAAAATTAAAACTTCAAACAGATCACATTTTATTTTTTTCAAGCAGTAGTTTTGAAAAAAAAATTTTGAATTGGTTATTTCAGATCAAGTTTTTCAAACAATGAACAATGCTATATATCTAACCAAATGGACTCGGAATGTTAAAAACTACATGGCCATTTTTAAAACATCTGTATTATTTCAAGTGCTTAATTGCCCAAGACACAGCTTTTATTTTTAATATCCAAACACAGATCTCATAGCGTCTTTTCAAGTAAATCAAATAAGCTAGACTTACAAGTATAGTAGATCGAATTTTTTAAAAGCATTTCAGATTGAGACCCAGACTCCACACACAATAGCAGGAGTTGCTTCTCTTTGGACTGTGCAGGCCACGTTGACGGGGGCTATTCCCATGGCCTTTAAGCCACAGGAGGAGTGGCTTTGTAAAACTCAGTCTTTTCCTCTAAAATAGTTAATTACATTTTGGGGTTTGTATCACAGTGTCTTTTTCCTAAGTACCCAGTCCATGTAGTTCAAAGATGACTTTTTGCATCTTGTGTTTACAAGTTGTTTTCCGTCATGATTATGTTATCACTTTACTGAAGCCCCTGGGCCTTGATGAGCTCAGAACACCTTTCCCAGGCTGCATCACGTCTCTTCACTTTATATCTGTGGCTCGGCACCTTCACTTGATAGTCAGAGCTGGATCTGGAACCCAGGGATCCTCATAAGACTGAAGGCACCCTGTTAAAAGCTAGCATCTCATGTAAAAGGACCTTCAGAGAAAGACCAAGAATTATTTCCTTTTTTCTTTTTTTTAAATTGAATTCTTTATTGGTACAATTTATATACATCTCACAATCACATGTAACATTGGGGAATTTGTAGCAGTATATGACACAAGTTAATTCTCATTTTTACCCATATCCCTACCCACCCACACCTCCCCACCCCCTATATACATGCTCTTTTATTTTCTTTCAGAATCATATTTATTCCTTCCCCTCATTACATTCCCACACGAAATTTCCTATGGAAATTTCCCATACTACAAAAACTGTCATACTTTCTAGAGCTCATTTGCATCTACAGGTGCTCATATCAAAAAGAAGATCCGGTATTTGCCTATCTGTGATCTATTTATTTCACTTATTAGTGTATCCTCCAGGTGTCTCCATTTGCATATAAATGAATTGATCTTGGCATTCTTTATGGCAGAATAATACTCCATTTTATAAAAAAATCTTCTTTATCCACTCTTCAGTTGATGGGCATTTGGGTTGTTTCCAAGACTGAACTATCACGAACTGAGCTGCTATGAACAAGGGTGTACATCTGTCTTTCCAATGTGATTTTTAAAATTCTTTTGGATATATTCCTAGCAGGGGGATAGCAGGGTCAAATGGGACCCCTAGTCCTACTTTTCTGGGAAATCTCCACACAGATCTCCACAATGGTTGCACAAGTCTGCAATCCCACCAACAGTGGAGAAGGCTTCCTTTCTCCCCACAGCCTCGCCAACATTTATTGTTGGTTGATTTTGTAATTGTGGCCCTTCTTTGTGGAGTGAGATGAAATCTCAGTGTTGTTTTCACTTGCATCTCTTGAATGCCAGTGATGTTGAACGTTTCTTCATATGCTTCTTGGCTGCTTTGACTTCTGCTTCTGAGAAGTGTCTGTTCATTTCAGATGCCCACTTTTGAGTTGGGTCTTTAAGCTTGGGGAGGCTGATCTGTTTAAGTTCTTTATATATTGTAGATAATAGCCCTTTGTCTGACAAACAGCTAGTAAAGATTTTTTCTAGTTGTTGTTGGTTGTCTTTTAGCAGTGCCAGTGACTTTTGCTATGCAGAAGCTTTTCAGTGGGATGAGATCCCATTTGTTGATTCTTTCTGCTAGTTCTTGTGCTAGAGAGGTTTTATTCATAAAGTCTCTGCCTAAGCCAATGTCTCCAAGAGTTTTACCTAACCTGTTTTCCAGCAGGCTTATTGTTTCTGTTTTAATATTTAAGTCTCATATCCATTGTGAATTTAGTTTTGTGAATGGTGAAAGAGATAGGTCTAGCTTTAGGTTTTGGCAGGTTAAAGCCCAGTTTTTCCAGCACCATTTGTTAAAGAGGCTGTCTTTCCTCCATTGGGGATGTTTGGCTCCTTTGTCAAAAATAAGGTGGCTTAGTGTATCCGGGGTTGTTTCTGGATCTCTAATCTATTCCACTGGTCCTTGGGTCTGTTACTTTGCCAGTACCATGCAGATTTTATCACAGTGGCTTTATAGCAGAGTTTTAAATTGGGGATTGTAATACCCCTTGCCATGTCGTGGTTGCCTAGAATTGCTTTTGCTATTCTAGGTTTCTTGTGGTTCCAGATGAATTTTTGTACTATTTTCTTTAGCTCTGTGAAGTATACTGTTGGAATTTCAATTGGAATTGCATTGAATCTGTATAGTAGTTGTGGAAGTATAGCCATTTTGACGATGTTGGTTCTCCCTACCCAGGAACAAAGGATGTCTTTCCACTTTCTGATCTCCTTTTCTATTTCATTTTTCAGAGTCCTATAGTTTTCAGAGTAGAGGTCTTTCACTTCCTTTGTTAGGTTGATTCCTAGATATTTCATTTTTCTGTGTGCTACTGTGAAAGGGATTGACTCCCCAGTTTCTCTTTCAGTGAGTCTGTTTGTGTAGACAAAGGCTGTTGATTTTTGAGCATTAACCTTGTATCTAGCAACACTACTAAATTTGGTAATTAAGTCTAGCAGTCTTTTGGTTGAGTTTTTAGGATCCTCTAGATAGAGTATCGTATCATCAGCAAATAATGACAGTTTAACTTCTTCCTTTTATATCTTTGTCCTGCCTGATTGCTATGGCTAATGTTTCCAGCACTATATTGAACAAGAGTGGTGTCAGCAGGCATCCTTGTCTTGTTCCTGATCTTAGTGTAAAAGGTTTCAGTTTTTGCCCACTGAGTATGATGCTGGCTGTTGGTTTCTCATAAATAGTTTGTATTAAATTGAGATAAAGTCCATGAATTTTGATTCTCTGTAGGGTTTTGATCATAAATGGGTGTTGGATTTTGTCAAATGCTTTTTCTGCATCTTTTGAGATAATCATATGGTTTTTGTCCTTGAGTCTGTTAATATAGTGTATTACATTTATTGATTTATGTATGTTGAACCAGCATTGCATCACTGGGACAAATCCGACTTGATCGGGGTATATGATTTTCTTGATAACTCTCTATTCTGTTTGCAAGTATCTTATTGAGGACTTTTACATCAATGTTCATTACAGAGATTGGCCTGTAGTTTTTTTTTTTGGTGGGATCTTTCCCTGCCTTTGGAATCAAGGTGATGGCAGCTTCAAGGAATGATTTGGGGAGTACTGCTTCCTTTTTTATTTCATTAAAAAGATTGAGAAGTACTGGTTTTAACTCTTCTTTAAAAGTTTTGTAGAATTCAGCAGTGAAGCCATCAGGACCAGGGCTTTTCTTTGTTGGTAGGTTTTTTATTACATTTTCAATATCCCAGATTGATACCGGGTTAACATTTTTTTTTTTTTTTTGAGACCGGGTCTCGCTTTGTAGGTCAGGCTGGCCCTGATCTCACTATGTAGCCCAGGCAAGCCTCAAACTCAGCAATCCTCCTGTGTCTGCCTCCCGAGAGCTGGGATTACAGGTGTGAGCCACCACACCTGGCATGGTTAACATTTTTATATCCTCTTCATTCAGCTTTGGAAGTTCATATGTGTCTAGGAATCTATCCATTTCTTCTAGATTTTCCATCTTCTTGGAGTACAGATTTTCAAAGTACATGTTTATTATCCTTTGGACTTCTTCTGGATCTGTGCTGATTTCCCCATTTTCATTCCTTATAGCATGGATTTGAGCCTTTTCCTTCTTTTGTTTGATAAGGTTGGCTAAGGGTCTCTCAATTTTATTTATCCTTTCAAAGAAACAACTCTTTGATTCATTAATTCTCTGTATTGCTCTCTGTCTCCATTGCGTTAATTTCTGCTCTGATCCTTATAATTTCCTCTCTAGTATGTGCTTTGGGTTTGTTTTGCTCCTCTTTTTCTAATTGCCTAAGATTCATCATTAGATTGTTTATTTCAGTTTGCTCTATTTTCCGAGTGTATGCATTCACTGCTATGAATTTCCCTCGCAGAACTGCTTTCATTGTGTCCCATAAATTCCTGTATGTTTTGCTGGGGTTGTCATTTAGTTGTAGAAACTGTTTAATTTCTTCTTTAATTTCTTTTGTGGCCCATTGGTTGGTCAACAGAGTGTTGTTCAATTTCCATGTGTTTGTGAGGATCTTGGAATTTCTTTTGCTATTCAGCTCCAGTTTCAAGGCACTATGGTCTGATAGTAAGCAGGGGATCTTCAATTCCTTTGCACTTACTTAAGCCTGTTCTATGGACTAGAATATGATCTATTTTGGAGAATGATCCATGAGCAGCTGAGAATAAGGTATATTCTCGCTCTGTAGGGTGAAAAATTCTGTAGCCATCTAATAAGTCCATTTGCTCACAAGTTTGATTTAGCTTAAGTATTTCCTTATTGATTCTTTGCCCAGTTGATCTGTCAGTTTGTGACAGTGGAGTATTAAAGTCCCCTACTACTATTGTATTTGTGGTTAACTGGCTTTTCATGTCCAGTAATGTTTGTTTTATATAGTTGGGTGCATTAGAGTTTGGTGCATAAATATTTATGATTGTTATTTCTTTCTCTTGGATAGTTCCCTGTATGAGAATATAGTGACCTTCTTTATCTCTTTTAATCAGTTTGGGTTTGAAATCTATTTTATCTGCAAACAAGATAGCCACTCATGCTTTTTTGCAGTTTCCTGTGGCATGCAGGATTGTTTTCCAACCTTTTATTTTCAGTCTATGGGTTTCCTTCTGAATTAGGTGTGTTTCCTGTATGCAGCAGATTGTGGGATCTTGC
>PVIC010030824.1:0-21646 GCA_004025085.1 Thryonomys swinderianus
GTCTCGCTTTGTAATTCAGGCTGGCCCTGAGCTCACTATGGTGCCCAGGCAAGCCGCCGCCAACTCAGCAATCCTCCTGTCCCTGCCTCCCGAGTGCTGGGATGACAGGCGTGAGCCACCACGTCTGGCACTGTGGTATGCGGTGTTGATTGTTGGTGGGTGTGAGTCTCCACGCCCAGCATTCTATGTGGTTTCTGGGGATCGAACTCAGGACCCTGCGCTTGCGAGGCAGGCACCAGAACCACTGAGCTAACCCTCCAGCCCAATATGACAGTTTTTAATGTAGCATTTATATTGTATTAGACAATGCAAGCGATCTAGAGATGGCTTAAAATTTACAGAGGGATGTGCCTTGGATACATGCAAATGCTTATATTTTACATAAGAGACCTGAGCATTGGCAGATTATCTGTAGGGTCCAGAAGTGCTTTGGAGCCAGTTTTTTCTTGGGTCCTGAGGCACAATGTCTATTAAAACACTATGAGGGGCCGGAGGGTTAGCTCAGTGGTTCCGGCGCCTGCCTCGCAAGCGCAAGGTCCTGAGTTCGATCCCCGGTAACCACATATAATGCTGAGCGTGGAGACTCACACCCACCAACAATCAACACCGCATACTACAATGCCGGACATGGTGGCTCACGCCACCACTCGGGAGGCAGGGACAGGAGGATTGCTGAGTTCGCGGCGGCTTGCCTGGGCACCATAGTGAGCTCAGGCCAGCCTGAACTACAAAGCGAGACCCTGTCTCAAAAAGCAAAAAAAAAAAAAAAAAAAACCCAAAAAACACTATGAGGAGCAAAGCACTGGGCTTCAAGGTAAAGTTAACTTTTCTAGATATTAGCTAGTTTAGATTTCAGGTTTTGGAGAAGGTTGTATTACTAGTTACTGAGGTTTTTAAATTTTCTAAAGAAGTCTGGTTGTGAAACATTTCGTGGTCCCCATCTACCTCTTCTTTTCGAATCTCTTTCCACTGGTAAATCTAGAGCCAACTGTGACTCAGGGAATAAAGAACAGGAGCATCAAGAGTGGCAAACAGAGGATTAAAATCGTGGCAAAGAGGAGCTACTGTTACAGGGCTTTGAAGAATGCGCATGGAAATAAGATGATATTCTATCCCGTCCACACTGCTTTCTTGGCCAGGTTTATGTTCAGGAAGAGGACCTTGGGGAATGCCACATGAGAGATTTGGTTGTTACTGAGGCATCCTCTTCTTACCAGCTGCTCCCAAAACCATGACTCAGGGTTGGGGAGTCCAGCAAAGTACAAGCTCCGGATGACATCGTGATCTGGCTCTCGATTTCACAAATCCAGAGAGATGTAGGCAGCAAATACATATATCTTACATGCCAACAACCATGTGAATTATTAGCATGATGACCTGTGACGTGGTACTGGAAAAACTACAAGATAACCTCCAGACTCCCAGAGAGGAATGTTAGTGATCAATATTAGGGTTTTCTTTCTTTTTTCTTAAATAATAAATCAAGTTTATTAGTACATTCTAGGAATGCATTATGATCGCCTTCCTCCTTGAGGGATTGTAGCTGTACCTGATATATCTTGATTCTTGTTTTTTCCCATTCCCCTGCCCTCCCTTCCTGACTAGTGTTTTCTAAGTGAGCACACAGGGCTTCGTGTGTATCATCCTGAGTCTGTAACACATGAAAGAGAGATTTACTAAGTGGCTAGCTAAAGAACTACCAGACTCTCAAGATAACTTATTAGACACATAATGGTAGTTTAATGGTGGTCACTGATGGTTCTCCAGCCCACACTTTAACATGTCTAGGTAGAAAAGGATTCTCAGACTTGTCCTATGGATTATTTGGGCTGAATGGTTCTTGTTGTTGACGGCTATGCTGTGCACTGTAGGAAGCTTACACAATCCTCGGCCTTTACCTGATAGGTGGCAGCACCACCTCTATTATGACAGCCAAAAATGTTTCTGTTACCTGGCCCTGGTTGAAACTAGAACAAGTAAGACCAAGGAGATGTGATTAGAAAACATGTCTTCTGAAGCATAGTTGAAAGAATTAGGTGGTTTAATTTAAAGGAAACTTAACCATTTCAGTATTGGAAAGGTGTTATGTGGGACAGGACATGGAGTAAACATTCCAGGAAGTTAGATTTATATTCCATATAAGGAGACATTTTCCAGCAGATCTTGGTGTCTCCTGGGTAACCATTTGAAGAAGTGAGTAGCAAAGAGTTTCTAGCTCCAGATCAAGACCAGAACAGTTGTGAAAATCTCTCTCAAATAGTTACCAGAGTCTGCAGTTTGATTCTCTCTCATATTTGCTCTGGCTTTGCCTTTGCCAGAGATAAACATTCTCTATATGCCTTCTAAAACCTTATCAACAATAGAACAATGCTAGCTGAAACTCACTAGGTGGATCGCCTTCTTTACCTTATTTAATGCTCACGATTCTGTGATACAGATACTACTCTTTGTTATACTGATGAGGAAGTGAGGCTCAGACTTAAGTAATCCCTGAGGATGGAACCCTCGGAAATTGGCCTCAATTATTTTACTGAATTTATGTACATCTAATTTTTCTTAAATCTCAGTGTTCAAATCAGTTGCCAGACTTGCGTTTTGTGTCCGATGGAAGGCTAACACAGTCTCATGGATTACAAAAATTGGTCTCCCCCAGGGTGCATCTTTTGTCAAGACTCTGGAAGGGAAACTGAGAGGGGACTATCTAGTGGAAAATTCCAGAATATTAATAAAAAAATACCTTTCCCTAAACAGTGTTCGAGTTGGTAGCCAAATCATTCTTTTCTATTTGTAAGTCTGATCTATTTATAACTGTCCCCGATTGCATGAAGCACACATTAGCATTTCATCATCCTGTACAAACCATTTTCCACGAGCACAAACAGAGCCAGACAAAAGTCAATACAAGGTTGATTACTAGTCCTCTTCTTAATCAGACCTGTATTTCCTGTTCCCCTTCATTCTCACTGCAGAAGGAAAACATTTCCAGAGGATTCCCTCAGCAGGATAACTGATCCCATTGTGTTTAATAAAAAACACATTTCTAACCTTTTATGATCCTCCCACGAAGTGCTTGTACTGTTAGAGAAGCCAGGTATCATACAAGCAATCTGCATGGTCTACACAGAAACAGCCTCTTCGTTGTAGATTTTTCTAAACTGTAAGGAGGATGGAATTCTAGCTGCCCTAGCTCACAGCGACTAGTGTGAGTTTTGGCTGCTAAGAAGCACTTCCCTTTTGCGCCTGGCTGTTACCCTGGCTGCTCATACCTTCACGCACCTGCCTCCCCACTGTGCTCTCCTCACTTTACATTGCTCTGCGCACCTCTAAGGAAGGGTAGGAGCCCTGCTGAGTGACACCCAACTTGTTTCTGAAATGGCTGAAACACGGAGAAACCAGTGCTGTTCTCCTCTGACCAGCTCCTTAGAGAAACTGCTATTCTTTTCCGAATGAAGCCTTTGTGGGAGTGGGGGACTTGCACAACTGAGCCCTGTTGCAATTCATTCTATTTCTCCATCCATATTCAGCATCCTTTTTTTCCCACAGGG
The DNA here is from genome assembly GCA_004025085.1 of Thryonomys swinderianus. Lineage (NCBI taxonomy): Eukaryota > Metazoa > Chordata > Mammalia > Rodentia > Thryonomyidae > Thryonomys > Thryonomys swinderianus. The sequence goes on from PVIC010030824.1 coordinate 3,546, forward strand.
CACTTGTGAGGCTCCTGAGGGAACAAAAATCAATGCTTTCTAATGTTTGCTGTTATTTTTAAATATAGTTGCTTCTTGTGATCATCCCTCCTCACTACCTCCAAGTTCAATGGCAGGCTCCTCATTGCTTATAAAATTCAAACTGAGTGCAGAGTATAAGATTACCCTAAAATACCCCATACTGTTTTCCTAACCCTTTTCCTTTTTTGGAAACTTGAGTCGTCTTGATCTATTAAAAGTGGACCTGATCAAAGCTAAGCCTGGTTTGGGTCCACCTTAGAATCTTCCCTGAAGACCACCCAGAGCTACTGTTCCCTCTCTTTCTTTTGTAGATTTAAGGGGGTGGGGCCCAGGGTGGGTCTCAGAAGGCTGAGCCTGTGGGAGAGGAGGAGGAAAAGGGCCATCACTGGAGTGTGAGGCTGCGGATGGGAGGGAAAGCCAGGGTAGACCCCTGCTGGGGAGAGTGTGTTAATATTTATTTGGCTTTTCTTTCCCATTACTTACCATGGCTATAAGACCCTATGATTTGAGTCTCAGGCAGATGAATGGCCTGACAGAGCTGATGATCTATAATCTATATTACCTTTCCGACTTCCCAAGGCCACAGTGATTCTTCTGACTTTTCACTGCATTTAGCAATCCTGGCCCTGTCACTGAAGACACTCAGAGAAAAACTTGGGTTGATCACCTCTCAAAAAGTCTAGCCCTGGAATCGGTTCATTATTTATTCATTTATGAAGCTGGACTAGCATGTCTGTCACCTCCAGAGCTTTTCTCAGCTAAAGCACATATCCCTGCCTTAGGTGGTTTTATTCTCTATGTTTTGAAGTGGGGCATGATGTCGTATTTGTATGCTTGAAGGGTTCTATCATTCTTTCTTAAAAAATTTCAGAACTCTTCCCAGTGAAACAGAAAACTATATCTTAGAAATAAATAAGCAGTGTATTCTTATGTGTTCATTCTCCCAAAAGTCCTACCAGGACTCTGTTGTGCATCATCATCTGCTGGAAGCCACATTCTCATAGTTTAGATTTGTGCACATTTCTGTAGGTGTGGCTGCATGTGAGGTCTCACCTGTGAAATCGGATCCCAGGCTCAGCCTTTAAGGGCTAGGCCCACTTGAACTACAGTCACCAGCAGCAGATGAGCCATGGGCCTTCCCCCCTCGGGCCTGAAAAAATTTCACCTGACAATATTCTCAAAAATGAGAGTTAAAAAAAAAAAAAAAAAACCAACCCACAAATACTCAAGCAAAAAGTTACCAAGAACAGGAACTGAGATAAACACAGGTAAGATTTCATAATTAAAAGATGAAAGTTACTGAAGCCATTAGATATAGCATATAAAATAAGCCTTTTTAGTATGTCAAAATAAGTAAGGAAATAAGAAAGCTCTCTCCAAAAGGAAGAAAAAAGGCTGACCGAATGGACTTGAAAAAGAACCAGACAGCACATCTAGAAATAAATAATAAATAACTGAAATAAAAAATTCACCAGACAGGGTAAGTAGTAAATTGGGTATATCTGGTGGAGAGAACAAGGTAAGTGGAAGTGAGAGGTGCAGACACCACATGTGATGCAATAGAAGGCAAAGAGATTCTAAGTATGGAGAGAAAGTAAGACATAGGACCAAAATGAGAACTTTTAATTTCCATCTAAGCAGAAGTCCAGAAAGAGAGACTAGAGAATGAAGAAGACACAATTTTCAAAGAGAAAAGAGTGAACACTCTCAAGTATTTTTGAAAGATCTAAGCCTTCAAATTTAGGAAGCCCAATGAATCTTAAGTAGGAAAGGTGAAATGGAAACGACAGCAAGATGCTTATAGTGATACTGAAAAAGATGATGACCAAAAAAAGATAATAAACACGGTAGGAGAATAGATAGATTACCTGGAGAGGAATGGCAATTAGAGTAACAGCTTGCTTTCCAAAGTGACAAAGAAAGCCAGGAAAATGATGAAATTGTATCTTCAAATTGCCGAGAAGAGGAAACGTGAGATATGGAGTGTGTCTATAATATGTAGCAGGCATTACAGACACTAATACAAAATAAAGAAAATGTAGTTCCTGCCATTAAGCTTCCATATCCAACACAGAGATTAGTCAGTGCCGCAATAAGTAGAGAGGTACAACTTTATACCTTCACTCAGCACCAGAAAGATCCCCAATGACCGACCAAAGAGTCTTCTTTGGGTAGATGGAATAAATTTGAGAAACAAGACAAAGACAAAAGAATGAAAAACTTGAAGGAGTGGAGCAGAGCAAGCATTTCTTGGGCCAGCATCTGGTTACCTGCAGCCAAGGCAGGAGGTTGACCAAGCTGGTCCCTCCAGCAACACTCAGCAGGGTTGGCACCTATCTTTCGCACCCCTCACCAGAACTTGGATAGAAAGGGGTTCAGAAATAAAAGTTAATGTTCAATGAACTTATCTAGAAATTTAAAATCAGGAAAACTAGAAGTTTTAAAAAAATATTCTAGCTTTTTTGTTTGTTTGTTTTGAGACAGGGTCTCGCTTTGTAGTTCAGGCTGGCCCTGAGCTCACTATGTAGCGCAGGCAAGCCTCAAACTCAGCAATCCTCCTGCCTCTGCCTCCCGAGTGCTGAGATTACAGGCGTGAGACACCATGCCCGGCACTGTGGTATGTGGTATTGATGGCTGGTGGGTGTGAGTCACCATGCCCAGCATTTTATGTGGTTACCAGGGTTTGAACTCAGGGCCTTGTGCTTGCGAGGCAGGCACTGGAACCACTGAGCTAAATCTCTGGCCCTCTAGCTTTTGTTTTTACAGTTAAGTGTTCTAATATCTTTGAACTCTATGTTGGTTGATGGGAGCTTTGGAGGACATGGCCACCACGTTTTGCATGCCTATGGCATTATTTTTGAGACTGGGAGGAGGGGGAATTATTTAAGGCCCAGGAAGGGAACTATCTTCTTTACCTGGCACCTTTCCTCATCGTGTATGTCATGTGTGTAGGATAGTGCCTGGCAGACAGCAAATGCATTACAAATGTCAGTTCTTCATGCTGCCAAGAGACTAAAACCCACAAGAACCTGGATGATTGGATACAAAGTGTATTGTACTTCCAGGTCAAAGGGTTGAAGGGTAGAGTTAGAAGAGGAAGGTTTCATCCAGAACACTAAAAGACAGATTCTATTAGGGACTGAAAATCCAGCTAAGCATGGAAGCATCTTACCCTTTAATTGAGAAACCATTAGCTTCATCCCTCACCAACTTCCATGAGAAAAGGAACTATTATGAGATCCCAAAAGGCTGTATGAGTAAATCAGATCTAGACTTAGATTTCAAAAGTTATGTTGAGAAAATTGTTTTTTAGTTTTATATTTATAATGTTTATTTTTTCCTATTTTTTGGCATATCTTACCCAAACCAAATAAAGAAATAATTGTTTTGTATTTCCTGGGAGCTAAAATCACAAACAGAAACCAACAAGTAAACACAAAAATCCCAGGAAAGACCAGTGGGGTTGTAGCAGCATAGACCAGAGAGCGGGAAAGAAAGTAGCAGAAATGACAAGAGGTATCTGTCCTTTTCCATCTGGGCAATTTTTCTACTATTTCATGGAAGCTAACCGTAGCCTTCCAGAGAAAGTTTCCATGAGTTGGCATCAGAATCAGAATCTAGCTAGTCTGGGAACTTCCTAGTGCTGCACTCTTCATTCCTCTGAAATGTGGTCCCTGGTTAGAGGAGCAATTTTTTCAAAGAATTGAAAGTGCGGTTCAACAGTGGTCATGAGTGCTACTTCTAGGTGTGAGAGGTCTGAAAAGCATAGTTTAGATTTATAACTATTTGAATTTCTAGGCTATTTTTAATGGCTTGAATGGGAAATAGTTAATATAACTGAAACCAGAAAAAGCTTATTAAATCTGAAGCACTTAGCCATAGCATGATTGGGCCTTCAAGGAAGTATCTTCTCTCTCCATTAAATGGATCGTATCTATTTGAACAGACAGTGAAACTTCCTTAGGACTCTAGGTTTTAGCAGCATTTCGATCAGTCCAGACTTTAGCTGTTCATAGCTGCCTTTTTCTCTGCCTCACTAGTGTTAGAAAAGCAGAACCATGTTGAGAGTCATCAGTATTTTGTTTCCAGATCTATAGGGATGTCCTTTGTATTGGTATTGAGGCTAGGAAAGTGAACTATTTATTGGAAAAGGAAAAAAGGATTGAGTAGGAGGCAGAATGTAGGAGATGAGAAGGTCGATGTAGCAGATGGGGCCTCCTCACTCCACTTCCGGACATCCTCAAAGCCACTGTTGCGAGGCCCGTCAGAATTACTCATGCCCGACAGCTGGACCTGTTCTAGAATTCACTAGGGCAGATTCAGAGAGGGTGACTGTTTTTACATTTGGTGGCTCAGATTTCTGGGCCTTTTTTCAAACTTTTAAAATGGGAGTTTTTTCTTATCTACTTTAAAAAATTAAGCAGTATCACCAAAAGCCTATAATTCAGTTGTTCTTTCAGGTGCTTGAGTAACCAGGGCACAAATCGGTAGCATTTGTTCTAAAGCAAGAAGTTCTCACATCCTCCCTGCTCACTTGTAAGCTATAGACTCCTCACTCTTTAGTGTGCATCCTTCCCTCTAGTTAATTTCTGAGGGGAAATAGTGACTATTACACTGGAAACTGTCTGGGGCCTCACTGTATCCAGCACACGTGTCTACCCTGTTATTTGTCGCTTTGTATAGAAACGATCTGTTAACACATTTGTGTCTCCTTTAGTCTCCTCTAAGTTTTTCAGAACAAGGACCTTATCTTTTTAATTTTTGTGCAATAAAATGTTAAATGTAAAGTCTCAACTGACATTCGAAGACATAATAGATGCCTTATGCCAAAGTGAGCATTATTCAAGGTTTAAAAAGGGAAACTTTGACAATCATTTCCATTAATTCTTCACTACATCACTCAGACAAAAGATATATAGAGGATTGAGAATAGGAAGAGATTTGTGAAGATATTTCTTCCAAGAAAAAAATACCCCTATGCCATAGGAACCTCCTCTTCTCCCTAACACACAAATAGCTTAACTTGAAGAACTTGTTAAATGCTCGTCTGCTGGGTGAACTTGGAGACATCAGGATTAGAATCCAAATCATACTTGAGAAATTCAATATAGTCCAGGATATGGCACACTCATGTGTGCATGGATGCACACACACACACACACACACACACACACACACACAGAGGAAACATAGACAACTGCCTTTGGGAACTCATTACTCTCTTACTGAGGAACATGTATTTTCCCAGTAGCTCAAATATCCTAGAACCACGCTGAGTCCTCACCCCAGGAACCCTTGGGAGAGGAGCACTGAAGGGAGAGTCATGTGTGAAATGGACTTTCAGGGAACCAGAATCAGATGATATCAGGCAGCTGAAGCAGAAACCAGATTTCTATGAGAGGCTTCAGAAATTTCATTGTGCATTTCCCTACTGAATGCACTTTAAAAGGTCAGAAGCAGATAAAAATAATTTTTCTTTGACCATATCTACTTGTTATGCTGTGTCAATATATCAACTGCATTAATTTCCCTGAATGTCAGACATAGTGCCTGACTCATCGTAGGCATCTGATAATGCTGAACTGAGTTGACTTGACTGTGGACCATATGTGTCTACTAACTCTTCCAAAATATGTCCGTGAGGCAGCCCAACTCAAAGAGAGTCCGTAGTTTTATTTCAGGGTTACATCTCTTTATAGTTTTGGTCAAGCTTTATGTGGACAATTAAAGTTAGCAACTAAATATAAACACATATTTAGAAATCACCTCTTGGGCTGGGGTATAGCTCAGTAGTACAGTACTTGCCTGGCATATGTGAGATTCTGGTTTAACTCCCAGTATTGCAAAAGGAAGGAAGGAGAGAGAGAAGGAAGGAAGGTAGAAAAGAACGAAGGAAGGAAAAAAATTAACTCATATATATAAGTAGAAAATAATTTTCTTGGTCCAAAGATATGATCCTATTTTAACTGATTTAAACGTCAGATGTTCTGTAGTTCAGTTTTGGCACTATTGCAGCAAAAGAAATATTAATGCAGTAAAAATATTACCTGGATCATGTACAACAAACTTCCTGAAAAAAAAAAAACCCAGATCTTTGCCACCTCATACCATTACAATAAAGTCTTCAAAATTTTCTCTTGAAGTTTCCTCAAAACTGACTCTGAAATACATCCATTAGTCTTTTTTGTCCCTTTTAGACTTCCCTGTGGCTATTTTCTTCTATCTTACTAGCAGAGCCACTGTCTTCAGTCCAGTCAGAGCCTTTTCAGATTCTCTGCATGTTGTTCTCCACTGAGCGCATAATTGTGAGGTGGAGCATGCAGAGACAGCAGGATATGCCAAGATTTTCCAAGAAGTTGGGTAGAGAAAGAACAGGCTATGAATACTTGTTTTCCACACCCACCCCTAAAGAAGAGCTGGCAGAGGGCAGGATCAGGAGTAAGAGGGACAGATGACCTCTCTTTTACTAGCTTTGAGGCCCTAAAAATCTTTTTTGACTTTGTAGTGTCTTTCACTGTGAGCTTGATTAAAAAAAAAAAAACTCTATGAGAAGAAATATGTTACTTTGGTTCCCTGCCCTATTAAAATACTTAGTATGCTGGGCATGGTGGCTCATGCCTGTCATCCCAGCACTCAGGAGGCAGAGACAGGAGAATTGCTGAGTTCAAGACTTGCCTGAACTATGTAGTGAACTCAGGGCCAGCCTGAACTACAAAGTGAGATCCTGTCTCAAAAAAAAAAAAAAAAAACCAAAAAAACAACTTAGTATGCTTTATCTCATTAGTTCTCAGTACCTGAGTGACTGTTCCTTACTAAGAGCAGTATTGGGTGGTAAATTAAGAGGGAAAAGTCGAGGGGAATGGCATCAGGAAGAGGGCAGAATAGAAAGTACTCCTCTTATTCACCCATAGCAACAATATCCTCTTATTCACCCATAGCAACAATATTTTGGCCACCACTGGTGGACAAAGTGCCTTTGTGCAAGGCTTGGAATCAAATAGGTGGTTGCAAATCCCCAGTAAAAGCCACAATTGAAGAAACCTGTTTTTAAAGCAGCCTCATGCCCAGGTGGCTGCTCACTGACCATGATTCCAGTTATAGATCATCATCAGAAACAGCCCCATCCTCGTGGATTCAGCCACAAACCCGTTTGACCTTTGTCCTACAGTCTCAGTTTTTTTCTGCTCACTTGTAAGCTATGCAAACTCCTTATTCTCAGGGTGTGACCTCCCTTCTAGATAATTTTTTTTTTTTGAGACAGGGTCTCACTTTGTAGTTCAGGCTGGCCCTGAGCTCACTACATAACCCAGGCAAGCTTCACACTCAGCAATCCTCCTTCCTCTGCCTCCCAAGTGCTGGAATTACAGGCATGAGCCACCATCCACCTACTGTGGTATGTGCTACTGATTGCTAGTGGGCATGAGCCACCATGCCTGGTATTGTTGTATGTGGTTACTAGGGATCCAACCAGGGACCTTGCACTTGCTAGGCAGATGCCAGAACCACTGAGCTAAATCCCCGGCCCTGCAAAGCAGTTCTTAACAGGAAAAGTTCGCAATGTTAAATGTCTACATTTAAAGAAAAAAAAAAACTCCCAAATAAACCTAACCTTGCACCTTAAGGAATTAAAAAAAAAAAGAAAGATGAATTAAATCCATAGCAAAGGAAAGAAATAATAAATTATATAGGAGAAAATAACAGAATAGAATCTTGAAAGAAAATAAAAAAGATCAATGAAACTAAGAGTTGAGGTCTTTTGTTTTTGCTTTGTTTTTGTTTTTGGTGGTACTGGGGACTGAACTCACAACCTTGCACTTGCAGGGCAGGCTTGGTTTCACTGAGCTAAATTCCTGGCCCAGAGGGGATTTTTAAAAAGATAAAATTGAAAATACTTTAAATAGACTGAAACAGAAAACTCAGATAAAGAATAAATAAAAGAGATGTTACAAGTGATCCCAGAGAAACAAAAAATCACGAGACTCCTATGTACAATTATACGTGAAGTTGGATAACCTAGATAAAATGGGCAAATTTCTAGAAATATTTAGTCTACTGATTGAATAATGAATAGCAAATTTGTATAGACTAGCAATTAACTAGCTGAAAAAGAAATTAAGAAAAAACTATTTACAGTAACATCATACAAGAATAAAATACTTAGAATATATTTAACAGAGGAGGTGAGAGAGTTTTCCATGAAAAATTATACAGTTTATGTAGTTTTAATTAAAGAAACTGAAGGACATATAAATGAATGTAAAATTACTCTGTGTTCATTGGTTGGAAGAATTAATATTGTTAACATTTCCATACTACCCAAAATGAGCTACTGATTCAGTGCAATGGTTATCAAAATTCCAATGGCATTTTTCACAAAAATGGGAAAATAATTCTAAAATTCTTATGGGACCATAAAAGACTCTGAGTAGCCAAACCACTCTTGATGAGGAAGAGCAAAGTTGAAGATGTCATGCTTCCTGATTTCAAACTATATTAGAAAGCTACAGTAACTGAAACAGGATGGTAATGGCATAACATCATGCACATCAATCGAATAGATTAAATGCCCAGAATAGATTTTAGAAATAAACCCACTTGTGTATGGCCAACTAATCTTTGACAAAGACACCAAGAATATATAGTGAGAAAAGTTAAATTGTGTTGGGACAACAGGATATCCATATGTAAAAGAATGAAACTGAATCCATATTTGACACAGAAAAATTAACTTGAAGTAGATTAAAAGCTTAATGTAAGACCCAAAAGCCTTAAACTTGTAGAAGAAAATACAGAGGAGCATCTTCTTGGCATTAGTCTTGATGATAGTTTTTTTTTTTTTTTTTGCATATGAGGTCAAAAGCAAAAATAAACAAATGAGTCCACCTCAAATGAAAAAGCTTCTGCATAGCAACCACAGAATAACAGAAAATGTTTGAAAATTGCATATTTTATAAGGGATATTGTTCAAAATAAATAAGAAACTTATATGAGTAAATAGCAAGAAATAAAACACACAAAACCCCAAATAATAGCAGTGAAATCCCCAAACCACCAAAAAACAAACAATCTAATTTTTCAAATGAGCAAAAAGCTGAATAGACATTTTTCCAAAAAGGCATATGAATGGCCAGCAGGTATATGGCATTAATCATCAAATACAAATCTCAATCAGAATGAGATATTGGTTCCTGCCTATTGTCATGCCCATTATAAAAAAAAGACTGAATCCATATATGAAATAGCTAATATCCATAAGAAATAGTTGATATTGGCAAGATGCATGGCCATCACAGAAAACAGTAAGAAGTATCCTAAAAAAAAAATTACAAATAGAATTACTATATGACCTTGTAAACACACTTTTGGGTCTATATCCAAAGAAAATGTAACTCGCATTATTAAAGTGATATATGTATAGCGTGTTCTCTGCAACATTATTCACAAAAGCCAAGACATGAAAACCATCTAGATGTCCATCCATAATTGAATAGCTAAAGAAAATGTGGCATATATATATATGATGGAGTATTATTTAGCCCTAAAAAGAAAGTAGTGCTGCCATTTGTGGCAGGGGTTAGGCAGAATGTGGAGGTTGTTTGTCAAAGGCTACAAAGTTTCAGTGATAAGATAAATAGGGTTTGGGAATCTAATGTACATTGTAGTAACTATAGATAACAATATTGTGTTGTACATTGGCTAATAGAATAGTTTATAAATGTTCTCACTGGTGTAGAGATACATAAATGTCCAGTCATAAGAAACTAAGTGAATTAAGGTTCACCACTAGTGGTGACACACAAGCAAACACACCCAGTACTGTGAAGTAAAGGATGTGTTAAGTTGATTGTGGTAATCATGTCAAATTATATATATATGTATATTAGACAACTATGTACATCTTAAATGCATAGAATCTTATTTGCCAATTATATAAAGCTGTGGGAGGGACAGAGGAGGCTAAGAAATAAGATGGAAAAAAACTCAAATATTGAAAAAAGTGTATCTATATGGTGGCTCACACTTGTAAGGACTCAGGAGGCTGAGGCAGGAGGCAGGAGGCTCACCAAGAGTTTGAGACTAGGCTGGGCTACATAGTGAGCTCAAAGCCCACCTAAACTTAGTGAGCCTCTATCTCAAAACACTAAATATAAATAAACAAGTGAATAAATGTGAGAATATTGGCTACAAAATTTGTTGTTTTCTTTTTCAAAAAGAAAGTTTAGTGTAGTTCAGCAAAAGTATTAGTTACTACTTTGGGGAATCTAAATGCAGCAGTCAGAGTTGACACAAAGTGTCGGATAAGGAGAAGTCACACTTCAGCCACTGCAGCGTGAAGCTCAAACTATTCACAGCCACCTGGGATCCATTAATCCCACACTTAGGAATTTATTCTAAAGAAACAGAGGGCATATTTCCAAGGTTGTTGGTTATAATGTTGACTAAAATAATAACTGTGGCAAATAAGTAGAGATACATAAATGTCAGACGCTAAGTGAATTAAGGTTCATCACTAGTGATAATGCTATGCAGTTGTAAAACTTTATCATAAAATATTTATATGAGAAACATTCATAAAACTGGTGAATGAAAGTAATTTCTAAATATGTATGGTACGAAATTGCTATATATGTGTCTATGCACAAAGATGAAGGAAAGCTAGAACTTTATAGTGATGATCTTTGGTTTAGACATAGAGTTTTTTGTTTTTTCTTTGTGATTTTCAGTGTTTTCCAATTTTTCCACAGTAATTCAGTATTACTTTGGTAAAACAGAAAAAGCTTTCTATTTCTCTCTCTCTCTCTCTCTCTCTCTCTCTCTCTCTCTCTCTCTGTCTCCTTCTCTCTCTCTCTTTCAGTGTGTGTGTGTGTCTGTCTGTCTCTCCTCATTAAATCCAATGCCCTCCATATGCTGGGAAATTTAGAAAAGTTCTCTTCCCCCGAGCTGTATCCATAGGCCCTGCCTTGTATTCTTTAGTTTCAACATCTCTGTTAGATGATCAGAACACCCATGAAGCTGTAAAGGCAGTTTTCCTGGGTCAGTGGTTTTCCCTGTCAGTAGCATTCTCACAGTAAGAGTCAGTCCACAAGTGAATGCATGCCAGAATTGTCCATAATTTGTTTTTCTTTGTTAAGTGAGTGGACATGTTTTTCCCAACTCGATAAGCTGTTCAGAAACAGGCTCATGATTAGAGAGCAGCTTCAGTTCCAGAGCCTCTCTAGGAGGCTTCAGGAGCATGTGGGATTTCCAGAGGCGCTGGATGTTTTCTTCATAGTTTGACATCTTTTTGGAGTGTTAGTGTAAGCCACCATCTTACAACTCATTTTTTTACAGTTGTATTTGCCATAAGGGTAGAAAACTGTGAGGCTAGCAGGATACTCTCCATATACTAAATCTAAGTCCCATATTTTTTGCCTAAGAAATTAGCATTTCCCTTTTGAGAACAGATTTTTTGAACTAAGTGGAGGACTGGAGGTGTGGCACAGTGGTAGAGCAGTTGCCTAGTCTGTGTGAGTTTCTGGGTTTAATCCTTGCACTACAGAAAAAAGAAAAGAAAAGCCATGGATTTTATTAATCTAGAAACTTGTATGTTGGTAAATATTAAGGTGGAAATACATGAAAATACAGGTAGATTTATATGTGTTTCAGAGGTTTAGATTTATTCTACATTTGAACAAAGAACTTTTAGCACTGGGAAATTTCTTGCTGTTTTTCTCAAGGGCCGAGATCTTGACAGCTTTGAATAGCACAATCTTTCTCAGACTAGGGTTACTCTTTCCTAACATGTGAGACTATTATGTCTCCAGTTTTTAAAATCGAGCTAGTGAAACATGGTAGTTTGGGTTTGGGGATTAAGTTTCTTGGCAAGTCAGTTTGCTGAACTCTTGACAAGCCCACGGACCTGAGGTAATTTGCTTTATAAGAACCAGATCACCGTTAGCCCAAGCACCCAACTTCCCCAGCAACTTCCAAGAAAATCTTATATCAAAAATAATATTTTTTCTAAACAAGAAAAGATTATAGATATTGGAGGCAGACAGGCTTATGCTGTATTTTCTATTTCCTTTGATATGCCATATTAAACAGTTGTGATCATAGAAAAATTGCTGAGCCCTGGGAGAAAACAGTCAGTGAAGAACTCTATGATCCTAGCAAAGTCCTGCCATGAACCAGTGACCCCCCCAACTCATCAGTTCTCATTTGAAAATCATTTCCAAAGATGATCTAATTCCATTTTACCTGCTGGTTTTGCCTATCTTTTAATCATCCTCCTGAACATCTTCTTTTACTTTCTCATATTATTTTAAATCCTAATTTACTCAGTTATAAAATGGAGAAGATAAAACCCACTTTATTGTTGAGAAAATTACATTTGGCTCTTGTGAGTCTCCCCCTTTTTGGTCCTGCACTGCCCATCCTCACCCATCTCCTAAGCTTTTCCCTTCGCTGGAGTCTCCTTCTCATCTCTCCTTGTTTGCCGAATTTCCACTCAGATCAGAATCTACCTTCTCCCAAAAAGTCTGTCTCACCAGCCCGTCACCATCACCACTTTCAAGACTGGATAATAAGCGATCCAGGGGATTTGGAAATTGGCCTAAGGCAAGGCATAGCACATTGTGTTCTAAGTATGTGTTTGCCTATCTATATTTCCTAGCCTGTAGCATGAATGAAGGCAAAGCCTTGCACCTTATCCAAGATTGTCACCCTAGGGTCTACATTTCCAGGTACAGTAACACATGCTCAGTGAATATTTGTTAAAGGAATAAATACCATGTGCAAAATTCCTAAACGATGCTCAAGAAATATTTATTAAATAAATTAATAATATAGAACTCATAGAAGAATGGTGCATACAGAGGAATTTAGCACTTGAGGTTGTGCCTGTGAGGCACTGGGACTCTGTGGCAACAAACTATTGACTAGGAGATCCAAGATGTCAACCTACACCCCTAGATAGACTCCTTGGAAGATGAAATCAAAGAGAAATGAAGACTTGGGCACGTATGACCATTGGTTTCACACTTTGACTAAGGTACAAACTATATGGGTGTTGGTGCTCTCTTTATGTTCCAGTGGGAAAGCAGACTCTCGTTTGAAGATGTGGATGGGCCTGGTGTGTGAGAAAGCTGTGTGCTATCGATGTCATTTCTATGATCATGTTTTGCCCTTTGTCCCCTGCAATCTTCAAAGCACTTCTGAGAAGTCTGTTTATTATCCTTTATTAAGAAGTGGAAAGCTATAGCTTGAAGAAACTGACTGGCATAGAATTATACCTGATAAATTTGGAAAGGGACATCAAATCAGACATCTCTGCCTACAAGTTTCATCTGTTTTGTAGCTGAAGAGAAGTAACAATGCCTGTATCCCACCCCTTTCCGATTCTTCTCAGGTACTCTGTGTACATCGTTAAGATTATTTGGTTCTTACAGGACAAATGAGCTGTGAAGATCTGAATGACGACACAATTTATTCAAAGTTTACCAGTGTCTGCTCTTTCCGAAAGCCTAAGCCAAGGGCTTTACTTCCACTTAACTCATGAGAAATCAAAAGGGCTTATTCTTACCTTTCTTGGTAATTGAGTGTTCATAGCAACATCCCTAAGCATCTGAGGATAATTTTTGTAGGCATGCTCACTCTGGACAGTGCATTCCACAGTAGAGATACAAACCGTCAGGGCCCATTTAGTGTCATTTAAATCTCACCTAACTACAATTAAGTACTTAACTCTGTGATCTCATAGGGAAATTACACCCCATCTTTCATCTCTCATCTTTAACTTCCCTGCAGTAGCATGGTATTTCTTACTCTACTGAACATGGGCTAGATGGTTAATGTAAAAATACCGAATCACTTGACAGAATGTAGACATACTGATGACCATTAGGTAGCATATAACTGTCAGGGAATCCCGTTAAAGGATTTCTCCAAGAAAGAATTTTAGACAGTGAAAAAAGAGGAAAAAATACAAGAAAAAAGTGAAAGTACTGATTTAGTCCTGGCCAAGGCACTGACTGTCTCACTGTACTCTCAGTCAACCCCCATCCAATGTTTCTATTCTCTGTCTTGGACATTTGATTTAGTGGCTGCACAAAATCAAATTCAAGTTCTGCCTACGTGCATCTTCAGTGTCAACGTCTTTATAGAAGGTCAAGAAATCAGTGCCAAGGGCCAGGGATTTAGCTCAGTGGTACCAGCATCTGCCTAGCAAGCACAAGGTCCCAAATTTGATCCTGGTAACCACATACCACAGTGCCGGGTATGGTGCCTCATGCCCACTAGCAATCAGTACCACATACCACAATGCCAGGTGTAGTGGCTCACACCTGTCATCCTAGCACTTGGGAGGCAGAGGCAGGAGGATTGGTGAGTTCACGGCTTGCTTGGGCTACATAGTGAGCTCAGGACCAGCCTAAACTACAAAGCAAGACCCTGTCTCAGGAAGAAGAAGAAAAAATAAATCAGTGCCAAGACTCCTGTCTGCACCTGGATCAAGAAATTCACTTCAGTTGTAGGGAAACTAGATGAACAACTGTAAAATGAAGTGACAAGAATATTCTGGAAAGAGGAGCTAATAATTATGAGAGAACAGTCAAAACAGTACTCATGTTTATTTAATGTCTGTCATTCGAGGAATAATGGTGAGCGATTAATGTCACCTACTGTGTTCTTCTAGTTTTATGAGAAAGGAAATGACAGGTTAGTTATGAAAAAGTCAATTTATTGCAAGGTTAATCAAGAAAGAAAGACTGTAGAGAGGAAGATCTGAAAAACATGATAACTTTAGATATTGGTGGGCATTCCAGGGGAGTGAGATGCCAGCCTGCTCTTTGCCTCTTTGGGCCCTGAGATGGCCAGCCTATGTCATTTGGATGGTGGGATCAGGCCCTTGCTACATGTTAATATGTTTTTTCCTCATGATCTATCATTTTTAATTACCTCAAGCCTTAGTTACTCAAGGGTATTCTGATGCATATTAATAAGTACTATTTTAGAGAGTTATATTTTCATAACATTGGGTCAGTCACACTCAAACAGATTTCATTAATCATGTGGAACTTTTAAAGCTTTTAATATGCTAAAATGTATAGAGCATATCTCAGAGAGGGAAGAGATAAGACATATGATCGAACCATCCAAAATGATCATTTTTTAGAGGTCAAAAACAACTGAACTTTGGCAATTTCCTGTGGTCTAATATAACATTGTTTAACATTTTCAAACTTGCTTAACTAAAGAACTCTACAAGCGCAATTTTAGATGCAATATTAGTGTCCTTTTAACTCACTCTGGGGACCTCTGTTTTGGGTTCTCATGTGTAAAACCTGTTAAATTCATGAGCCTTGCATGTTGCATTGACCCCAGTGATGCTCAAATTCAACTGGATCCTGACTGGAGTGAAATGGGAGGATTTTGCAAGGGCAACTAGAAGAATCCCACATGCCCTGGGGCTGAGTTTTCAGGAAATGGGGCCCCATCTGGCATTTTCCAATCCAATAAAAGTACAGAAATGCACATTACTATATAGAGTAATAATTGTTGCATCACTAAGAAGGATTTTAAAAAGTACTTTCAGCTTTAGTTTTAATAATAAAGTTTTTGACTGATCCACTATAGCTAAAAGAGAAGTGAGTTGAGATACTGAAGAAGACTCACTGAAAATACAGGTACCCCAAAGCAAGGAAGGAACTTAGATTCTGAAGCAGAAAATGAACCGGAAAGAATAATCTTGTAGGTTAAATCAATTAACTAGATGGTTAAAAAGAGAGAACATAGCCCTCATGGGTCTGCAGCCCCCCGCACCCCTGCTCTTTCAGGGGTGGGCAGTGAAGAGAGCCCCAAACAGCCTGAGAAAATCAGTAAGTGCAGCAGGGATTGCATTAGACTTCCAGGACCTACTGTGCCTAAGGATCTCTTCTCTCCGCGGTCGACATCCAAACACTGGCGAATGTGCGTACCACAGGCAAAGGAAATCCCGACTCCCAGGGGAGATAGGATACAAGAGCGCAGAGTCTCCATCTGTGCCTGTCCTTCCCAAGTCCACCAACACCCTTGCAGGAGAAGAGTCCCTAAGCCATGTGTGCAGACTGCACCAGATTCTGCCTGGTGTCTGAAGGGAAGAAACTGAAAAGATGGGAAATTCATGTGGCTGGACATAAGCAGACCACCAAAAAGACGAGGCTGGAATTGCATGGATCCCTGGGCTTTGTGACACAGCGGTCACGTAGGAATTGACAGAGTGCCTCATCTGAGTCCAAATGGCCTTTTGTGTTATCTTTCTTTTTCTATTCTATTCTCTTTTAACTTAGTTGTTTATTCTCCCTCTGTCTTCTTCCCTCCCTCCATCTTACTCTTTACCTCTCTCTCTCCCCCCTCTCCTTTCTCTTTGCCTGTCTTCCTTTCTCTGTGCTTCTCTCTCCCTCTCTCTCTCTTTCCCTCTCCTTCTCTGTCTCCCCTTGACTCTCCTTCTGTCTCCCCACTTCTCCCCCTCTTTCCCTGACACTCTCCCTCTTCTTCTCTCTCCCCATTACTTTTCAATTCTAGCATTTATAACAGTACTATTGTTTGAATTTTTTACTCCCTTCTCTCATTTCTTAAATTTTTTTTTCAATTTTCTCCTATATTCTGCTTTCCCTCAATCATTTCCATCTTCTCTCATATTAACCTTCTGTCCTTTTCTCCCTGCTTTATCTTACCTGGCTTCTTGTTAGCTTACAGGTAGATAAATGTATCAATGATTTCTGACAGCCTTGCAGTTTCCCTTTATTCTAAATTACACCTCACTCTTGCTATGTCCTGCCCTCCATCCATAAACATCTTAAAATCCCTAAAACTACCTTTCACTCCAACTCTAGAAGATCTCTCTCTAGAAGAATTATTTTACCTACCTAATTTTTACATAGTATTATTTCTCCCATCTTCCTCCTACTGGCTAACAAACATCTTTCACCAAACTCTCCATCTCTTCCCTTTTCTTCATCTTCCACATCCCATAATAACTGCTAATAACAGTATAGTGTAGGATGGAAAGATACTGATAAAGGGTGAAAGTATAAATGCAAAGTTTAACATACTTAAGTGATATATGATTGGATTTATTAATGCTGTTATAACCAGTAGTAATTCCCTCCTCACAACACAAGGACAAGGTTCAAACCATTTAAATTTAATAGCTGAAGGGCTGAACATTATCTCTGGACAAACAAGGAATAGGAATTAACCTACCAAGGGAGTGAAAGACTTCTACAATAAAAGAAAAGTGAAGAGGACATAAAAAATGGAAAGATATCCCTGTTTCTGCATAGGCAGAACCAATCTTGTCAAAATGGCCACACTTCTAAAACTGATATATAGAGTTAAAGCATTCCCAATCAAAATACCTACAGCATTCCTCACAGAAGAAGAAAAAACAATCCTAAAGATAACACAGATCCAGAAGAGACTAAATAGCAAAAGCAATCCTGGGCAATAAAAGTTGAGCAGTGGGTATTGCAATACCAAACTTCAAATTATATTAGAAAGCTATAGTGCTTGGTAGAAGCATGGTATTGACACAAAAACGCCATGGAATAGCAGAGGCTATAGCAACTAATACAGACTCATTCAACTATTTGATTTTTGATAATGGAACCAAAAACATGTGGTTGATAAAATATAGCCCATTTAATAATGCTAGGAAAACTGGATAGACATATGCAGAAGACTGAACTTGAATCCTTATCTCTTTATCATGTGATAGACTAAAATAAAAATGAACCAAATATTCAAATATTAAAAGAGAAACAACCTGATGGAAGACAAAATAGGTAAAACTCTTGAAGTCATAGTCAAAGACTCTGTCTAGACCTCCAATTGCACAAGAAATATCAACAAGAATCAAGAAATAGGGGCCGGAGGGTTAGCTCAGTGGTTCCGGCGCCTGCCTTGCAAGCGCAAGGACCTGAGTTCGATCCCCGGTTACCACATATAATGCTGGGCGTGGTGGCTCACACCTGTAATCCCAGCACTCGGGAGGCAGAGACAGGAGGATTGCTGAGTTCGCGGCGGCTTGCCTGGGCACCATAGTGAGCTCAGGGCCAGCCTGA
>PVIC010030825.1:0-21673 GCA_004025085.1 Thryonomys swinderianus
TGAGTCACTATGCCTGGTATTGTTGTATGTGGTGACCGGGGATCAAACTCAGGACCTTGCACTTGTTAGGCAGGCACTGGAACCACTGAGCTAAATCTCCAGCCCCCACATCTTCTTTATCCAGTCATCAGTTGATGGGCATTTGGGCTGTTTCTAAGATTTAGCTATTACAAACTGCCTTCATAAGCATGAATGCGAATATATCTGTAGTATGATGCTTTTAATTCTTGGGAGATCCCAGCAGGGGAATAGTTGGGTCAAATGGGACCTCTAATCCTAGTTTTTTTTTGAGGAATCTTCACATTGATCTCCACAGTGACTGCACCAGTGTACACTCCTACTAAGAATGAAGAAGGGTTTGTTTTCTTCCTATAGCCCCACCAGCATTTGTTGGTGATTGATTTCCTCATAGCAGCCACTTGAGATGCAATCTCAAATGTTGTTTTCATCTGCATCTCTCAAGTGACTGGTGATGTTATTTCCTGATCTCATTTGTTTATTTGCTGATTCTACTTCTTCATCTGAGAAATGTTCATTCATTACAGATGCTCATTTTTGGATTGGGTCTTTAAATTTGGGGTGTCTGATTGGATCTTTAAATTTGGGGGGGTCTGATTTTCGAAGTTATATCTATAGTCTGTATAGTAGTCCTTTGTCTGAATGGCTGGTAAAATTTTTCCCCACACTGTAGTTTGTCTCTTCATTCTGCTAATGATTTTTCTTGTTGCGCAGAAGGTTTTAATAAGATGAGATCCCCGCTGTTGATTCTTTGTGATAGATTCCATGTAACTGAGATTTTGTTCACAAAGTCTTTTCCTATGCCAATGTGTTTAAGGGTTCTACCTAACATCTCTTCCAGCAAGTTTAGTGTTTCTGTTTTACTGTTTAGATCTTTGATCCACTTCAATTTTAGTTTAGTGTATGGTGAAAGATATGGTTCTAATTTTAATCTTTGACAGGCTGAAACCCAGTTTTCCAGCACCATTTATTAAAGAAACTATCTTTCCTCCAGTGAGGGTGTTTGGCTCCTTTGTCAAAAATGTGGTGGCTGCATATGTCTGGGATTGCTTCTGCATCTTTTAATCCTTCCATCTATCCTCAGGTCTGTTTCTTTGCCAGTACCATGCTGTTTTTTTTATCACAGTTCATCCTCCCTCATCATGTGACCTTCTCTTCTACCTCAAATCTCCATCTGCTTTTCTCTTGTAAGAATACTTGTCACAGTGCTTAGGGCCTACCTTAAATCCAGGATGATCTCATCCTGAGACCCTCAATTGTATACGCAAAAATCCTACTCCAAATAAGATTAAATTTCCAGATTAGGACTTTGACACATCTTTGGGAGACATTGTTTAACCCTCTATAATGTGCTGCATGATGTTCCACTGTAATTGAGCAAGAAAGCAGTGTCTCTTTTGTGAAGACCACAGTCTTCAGCTCCTGGAGGAATCTTTGTCTGGCCTCAGACAGGCATTTCCGTAGGCCTCTCAGATCTATTTCAGGGTTCAGGGGACAGCAGAGAACCTGTACAGCAGAGATCTGTGCTTATCTCTCAGTGGTCTGCATGGTAAGGTTTGTGCTTTCCCTGCTGAGTAAGGTTGATCAATCTTAACTGAGACACAATGTGAGGGCTCAGAAAAGCAATAGGCTGGAACAGGAAATTCAAACTTAGGAAATAGGCTTTCTTACCACAGAGTCATGAAAGCCCCTTCAGGATATGAAATCATTAAGGATGGCAGGATAACAAGAGGAACTCTGCTTATGGTCTGCGCAGACAGTGAAGGAGGCTGGGCACTGAGCGCTGTGTCCATGTGGACAGGGAACAGAACTGCAGGGCTGGCCTCACAGTCCTTTATCCCAAGGCTTCTCCTATGTGGACACCAGACCAAGGATAAGCATGGCTGCTAGACATTACAGATTCTTCCCACAGAGCCCCAACCCTGAGACAAGGTAGCTCTCAGACTTATTAATTCTAAGACATAGACAAAATCTCTATCCAATTATTATCTAAGCACTAAGCTCACCAAGCAGACACTTCAGTGACTACATATGACAAATAATGTAAACTCCATTGTGTTGGGAACAGATACAAATGTCAAGCAGTCACTAACCATCAAGAATCAGCAACTATAACTGTAAGCAGAAACTGAAGCAAACTGTAGAGAGAGAAGAATCTAATTTCCAGGGTTGCACCATTATAATATTCAGAGTGCTCAATTTTCAATAAAAATTATGATATGTATATAGAAGGAGAAAAATGTATGTCCACATATAGAAAAAGAAACAATCAACAGAAATGTCCTTGAGGAAGCCCACATGTTAGGCTTATGAGACAAAGACTTTAAAGCAAATGTTTTTATTTTATTCTTTTTCTTTATTGAGTTTATCGGTACATTTTAGGTATGAATTATTATTTCATTCATCATTGAGAATTTGTACCTATACATGATATATCTTGATTCCTATTTTTCCCCCATTCCCCTGCCCTCCCTTCAACCCCCATATATATGAGCTTTTTTTCTTTCTCTTCTTTGCTTTTCCCTGCTGTCTCCACAGCTCCGCTTTCCCTTTGGTTTGTTTGTTTGTTTTGTTGGTTTTTGAAAGGCAGGGTCTCCCTTTGTAGTTCAGGCTGGCCCTGAGCTCACTATGTAGCCCAGGATAGCCTTGAACTCACAGCAATCCTCCAACCTCTGTCTCCTGAGTGCTGGAATTACAGGCGTGAGCCACCACGTCCAGCATTGCAGTATGTGGTACTGATTGCTGGGACTACAGGTGTTAGTCACCACGCCAAGCATTGTGGTATGTGGTACCAGGGATCAAACTTGGGACCTTGTGCTTGGTAGGCAGACGCCAGAACCACTGAGCTAAAGCCCTGGCCCCCTTTGTTTTTTAATATGCTTGAAAAACTAAAGGAAAGCATAGTAACAATATCTCACCAACAAAATAATCTCAATAGAGACAAAATTATAGGAAAGACCAAACTAAAAATTATGAGATTGAAATGTACAGTAACAAATACGAAAAAACTAAGTAGAAAGACTCAGTTGTAAATTAAAGCTGGTAAAATTTTGAAGAGCAGTCAGACTGAGGCTATTCACTCTGAAGAACAGAAAGGAAAAGGAGTAAGGAGAATGAATCGAGGGCCTCAGTGACCTGCAAGATGGTGGATATGCAACCTATATATGATAGCGTTCCCCCCAAGAAGAGCGGGGACCTGGCAGGAGAGAGGTGATCCTCAGGAAGGGATCACATTAGCAAAGGAAACATCTCAAATCAATCAGCTCAGCTTTCGCTGTCAGAAGGGAGAGAAAAACCAAATTAAATCCAGAGTAAGAAGAAGAATGTGAGTAATAAATGACAGAGAAAACATTAATGAAATAGAAAACAAAGATAACAAAGAAAAATCAATAAAACCAAAGTCTGGTTTTTTGACCAGATCAATAAAATTGACAACATTTTACCCAGGCTGAGCAGGGACAAAAAGGGACACAAAACACCAATTTTAGGAATGAGAAAATTATTTAAAATTAAATATTGCTCAGACTTCACCATGATTAAAAATGTTTGCTTTTTGATACCAAAAAAAAAAAAAGGAAAGACCAACTGCTGAGCAGATACAACTGTTTGCAATACACATATCTGTCAAAGAACTTGCATCTGGAAGACATAAAAAATTCACCACTCTATAATAAGGTGATATATAATCCAATGAAAATAAGCACAAAAATTTTGCAGATGAATCTTTCACCATACCACATAGACATATGGCCAATAAGTACATGAAAAGACACTGAACACCATTAATCAATGGAGAGGTGTACATAAATACTACTGTGTACCTAATAGAATGGTTAAAATTAAACAACAAAGCAAAAACTGACCATGTCAGTGTTGGTGAGAAGGTGGAGGAACTAGAACTCTCACTTTATGCTGACAGGACCCTAAGAAGGCACACAGCTTAGGAAAGTCAAGGTGGCAGTTCATCGAAAAGTTAAACACAAGCTCAGTGTGACAGTAGGTGCCTGTAATCTAGGTACTCAGAAGACCTAGGCAGGAGATTCATAGGTTCCAGCACAGGCTGAAGACTTTAGCGAGATCCTGTCTCTAAGTAAGTAAGTAAATAAATGGGCTGGAGATGTAGCTCAGTAGTAGAGTGTTGCATGGCCTGTGTGAGAGCCCCTATGCTTAGAACCTAGTACTAAAATAAAGAAAAAATAAGTTATACATACATGTAAACCTATAATCTCATTCTATTTTTAGATGATTATCAAAGAGGAAATAATAACATACCTACAAGACTTATACATGGATATTTATAGCAGACTTATATACCAAGTAAAAATTGAATGATCCAAATGTCCCTCAACAGATGAAGAGATAAACAAATGGTGGTGTGTCTGCACAGTGGGGGACTACACAGCCACAGAAATGACCAACCTGCTGAGACACACAAGGGCACCATGGGAAAATCTCAAAATACTGCGTGGAAGAAGCTAAACTGAGAGACCACTAACCATAGGCACAGGAGTGCAAAGTTCTATAAAAGGAAAGGCAAGACTGATCTACACGCTGGGGCAGACCAGAGACTTCCTGGAGCCCAGAAAAGGGCAGCTTTGCTACAAATGAGCATAAGCAATGTCTTAGTTAGTTTCCAGGGACAGAATACCTGATAGTCACAAGTTAAAGGAGAAAAAATGTATTTTAGCTCACACTTTGTAGAAATTCTAGTACGTCGTTGCTTGGCTCCAAGGCAGGTGGCATAGAGGAGAGGCAGAACAGAGGAGAAATGGTCCATGCGAGGTAGGCAGAAAGCGGTAGCCTTCCTTCTGTTTTTCCTTTTATTCCACCCAGGCTACGAGCTCACTGGATGGGGTGCCTGCACTCAGAGGGGGCTTTCCCACTATCCTCACCCAGAATCATGCTCACTCAGAGGGCTAATGCGGTCATCATACCCTTAACCCAGCACCGCCCACCCATGGTTCAGTCACTCCCCAAAGCTTCACCACAGAGAGCATGAGGCTTTTGGGGGGACATCTAGATACAAACCGCAATAGGCAAACTTTGAGGGGAAAAGAAATTTTCTACATTTTATTGTAGTGTTAAATTAGTGCATGAGTTGTCAAAATTCATCAAAGTGGACCCTCAAAATGTGCATTTTTCTTGTTTTTTTTTTTTTTTTATTGTTGTTGTTTTGTTTTTTGAGACAGGGTCTCGCTTTGTAGTTCAAGCTGGCCCCGAGCTCACTATGTAGCCCAGGCAAGCCTGGAACTCAGCAATCCTCCTGCCTCTGCCTCCTGAGTGCTGGGATGACAGGCGTGAGCCACCACGCCTGGCACTGTGGTATGCGGTACTGATTGCTGGTGGGCATGAGACACCACGCCCAGCATTGTTGTATGTGGTTACTGGGGATCGAACTCAGGACCTTGTGCTTGCAAGGCAGGCGCCAGAACCACTGAGCTAAATCTCTGGCCCAAAATGTGCATTTTTGTAAGTAAACTGTACCATGATAAAGCTGGTTAATAAATGAATATTTGCAATGAACTAATTCTTCAAAGCAACCCACCCCTCACTGCGAGTTTCCCTGTTCCCCCGCTCACTTTGCTCCCTAATGGCCTCATTCTCTGCCTACCCTCATAGGGACTGTTTTCTCTGCCATGGTTCCTTGCCTTGGAACAAGACACTATGCACTGGCAGTCTTAAGAACTCATCCTGACTGCCCACAAGGCCCCTCACAAAGAAATCCTGTACCCTGCACCCCGTATGTACCATTCTCATTGCAGAAAAGAGCAGAAAGCTGCCTCCCTCCCCACGTTAGCCCCCTTTCCCCAGAATCCTGGTGATAGCTAGCCAATTCAACTCTCAGGCACTTTCCTTTGGTTCACTGAGTGGTAATTACCCTACTACGTCTTTTTAAATTACACGATGTCAATGTTCATTCTGTGTTTTAATTTGTCTTTGCATTTGGTTTTCATCTGGTTCTAGTTAAATGTCCATTTGGTTTATTACATATAATTTGGCTAAATAGTTAAAATATATCTTGGTGAAAAATGGACTTTAAAATTGGATATGGATTGTTGGATGGAAGATATAGCATCATCTGCTCATATTTTAAAACACCCCCAAAACCTTTCCTGAGTTGTTAAGTTTAATAGGGTTGAGCTAAGTGGAGTGTGGCCAGGCTTCTTGCTCAAGGTGATTCACAGTCCCTGGCAAAACCCAGAAAAACACACAGATGCGATCTGTGGGCAGCTCAGTGCCCATATCTGTGGTCTCCTCGGGCTTTAGTTTAAAATCCAACGTCCTTTCTCCTAAGGGGGTCGGGTTCTCCCTCCCAGGGCCTCAGTGGGTCTGACCAACCTTGCTCTTGGTCCCCCTAAGGATAGCACAGGGCACACTCCCCGTGACTTGTGTCTTCATGAGTCACGACTCTAATGCATACCGACTCTGGAGAGCCGCGGAGACTCTTCCCCTCACCCTGAGTCAGTAGAATAGAGTCTCAAGTTCCTGCTGAAGAAAGGAGATCAAGACCATTGATATTTAAGCATATCATTCCCACAACTGGCAATGAACATCCCTGTGAGTGACTATTCTGTGGAATCTGTCTGAAGGTTGATTATTTACAAGAGTTTATAGCTCACATGTTAAAGTTCCTCTATTCAGCAACTGCTCTCACCAGCAGTGCCTTACATGTACCTGCTGCTTGGGTAATTTTTTCAGGCAGCTTCAGATACCCTGCATGTAGCTGGCTGTACAAAATATAAAACAGGCACTACGACCCGACAGCTTCAATTCTCTAAGGAAACCACACCAGTGAATTCTCAAAAAAAAAAAAAAAAGATATCTAGATGGAATGGCACTGGCCCCAACCGTCCAATTTAATATTCATACAATAATATTCTTTGTGACTAAAATAGGGTGTTTAAAGGCTCCAGGGGCTAGAAGGGTAATGAAGAAGTTTCTGGAAACCAGGACTGGCAGACAGACCTCACACCAGGAGCGCCACCATTAGCCTCCTGTGGTCTCACAGGCCCCCCCACAGGCTCCGCGCCGTCCTCAGGGACGGCCAGGCGATGTTGTGACCGCCTCCTGGCTGCCTCAGCCCCGTGCCGAGTGACCTCTGGCCTGTACTTTTGCCCGTGGCTCAGCACCTGCTTCCACTCTGCTGCAATGCTCTCCACCACTGCACCCTTTCCTGGCCCGGACCCCTGTAGCTTCCCAGAAAATAGCACTAGGCTTGTGACTGGGCTCCGGGGATGGGGTTCCCAGCAGTACCCCCAGTGCACCTCACAGTGGGATGCTGAGTCCACATCCCCTGGAGGACTCCTGAGTGGGTGAAACAGGACGCTCTCCTTCCCCTGTGGGCCTGGTGTGAAGGGCCCGTGCCGGCTGAGCCCCAGGGGAGCTCTCTGCACCTGCAGGTCGCCGCATCACGTCCCGCAAGCACAGGCTACGTGGCAGCCTGCCCGGACCTCCACAGCTCCCTGCCCACTTTCGCCTGGCTCTGCTGGTCTGGAGACCTGGAGCGGTGCCCGTCACTGTCCAGCCCATTTCCGGACCTGGAGAAATCAGGTCACAAACAAACGAGCTGAGTTTTTGAGACCCCTGGACAGGTCAGTCTCCCCTCGGGGGCACCTGAAGAAACTGGTCAAAGTGGGAGGCAGCTCCCCTGTCTGACCTATCAACACTGGGAGCTAGAGCCAGGCAGGTAAGAGCCCGGCAATGTCATGGCCCGAAGATGTCAAAGCACCAACTGACTCAAGGCACTGTCGCTTCTGTGGCCTCCTTTACCCAGATGGTCCCGGAATAAAGAAAGAGTTGGCCTTCTCTGCACTGCTACCTGGTCTGGCCACAGACTTGTGGTAGACGGAGGGGTTGTGAGCACAGCAGTGGTATCCTGGGCCCTCTTCCTAGGACAAGGGATTTCTCAGAGTTTTCCTAAGAGCAAACTTCCTTAGGGTTTCTGCCCTTGGCCCTCCTGTTCCCCACTCAGCATGTCTCCAGAGGTGACAAGGCCCTCTGCAGAGACATGAATTGGAGCTGAGGCCTCTCAGAAGGTCACAGGAGGCTGTAAGCAGCTGTTGGCTGCCCTCTTGGCTGACATGCAGCTGGGTTCAATGTCTAAATACTGGGTCCAGCTCAGTCTGAATTAACCCACAGCCCCTTTCTGGGACCAGAGGGGACCAGTAGTGGGATAGCCAAGCTCAGTCACAGACAGAAGCCACCGATCCCCACGGGGGAGTCTCCTTCTGCCTGTATGAGCTGACTCAGAGACAAAGTCACCCCTGACAACTTCGGACTACCCCAACTTCTCTCAGACTCAAGAGTGGCCATTTGTTGTCAGAGACAAGACTTCAGGACCCCTACGGTGGCAACTAGCGAGTGGGACGGTGTGCCAAGGGGCTCGTGACATCAATGATATGAATGACAGCAATGATATCATGGTATCAGCAATGAACCTCAGATTCTGTGCTACATAGACATGTCCACAGCCACAACCCAGGAAAGAATTGCAATGAGGTCTTATTTCATTGTTCTCTGCAGGACATAAGGACCTGGAAAAGTCTTTCCAGTTCAGAGAGCAGAGGAGGAAGCACATGGCGATAATCTCACAGTCTGGGCACTTCTTTCAAAGTGAGGGCCCAGGCCGTGGACCCGTCCAGCGAGCACTGGTCCTGCTAATGCTACAGCCCAGGGGCTTCTGTCTCAAGGATAAGCGCCTCCTCTCAGGGTTCTTAGAAGTGCTCTGAAGGGACATTTTATTTTGAATGTCTTACCTGTTTGTCACAGTGATAACATTTGCTAAGATTTTAACTTTAAAAACCACACAAGTCATTTATTTTATAAATATGAAACCACTCAACCTCAGGATGCATTTAATTAAAAAGAAGCAGCCTCCTTGAACTACCTCATAATTCAGCACAGCCAAGAACACTGAAATGGTGTGAATTTTCACATCAAAGGATAGGTAAAAAACAGGCACCCCAGCTGCCGCAGTGCTGAGCAGTAAATGTAAGGTAGCACGTGAACGCAGACAGGATGGTAGCGAGTAGATGAACCGCGTTTCACAAAGACACCCGAGCACGTGCTCTGACTAGAAGAGAAGAAAATGCATCCAGTTGGGAAGCAGAGCCGCCCTGTGATCCAGCAGCTCCACCCCGCAGCCCCTGCCAACAGAGCACAGCGCAGAGCAAACCTGGTACAGGAGGCTTCAGGACAGCAGGATCCTGCCTCAGCTGGGCCAGTGAATCCACACGGTGTGGTCCATTCATACCAGAAAATGGTGTTGGGATGTGGTCCTGACATAAGCCACACACAAGGATGTACCCGGCAAACATGCTCGGCAGAATAAGCCAGCCACACAAGGCCTCACACTGTGTGACTCCATGCAGGTGAAATACCCTTAACAGGGAAGTCCAGAGAGACAGAAAGTAGATTGGCGTGAGAGGGGCGGGGGAGCAGGAGCGGGAGGCGATTGCTGATGAGTGGGGGTCTTGTCAATGGGTGATGAATTGTCCCGTAACTGGATTATGGAGATGGACTGCACGCTGTTGCCCTTGTACTAAATGTCTCAAATTATAATTTAATTATAATGTAATATATATAATTATAATTAATATCATTTAAAGATTATATAATTTTAAATGGATTAAACAGTGAATTTTACTGGAATAAAAAAAGAAGGGGTGCCAATGGCATAATTTCCCCGCCAACCTACCTAAAGCCACCCCAAGACACTACTGGGCAAAGTGATCCAGGTATGGACAGTAGCGAGGACCAGAGGCTCCCTGGGGCCCGCGCCTCAGCACCCAGGAACTACCAGCAGAAGATGGGCACGGGCCTGGGGATGTTCGCCTACGTCTCTCTGTGAGAAGTCAAAGGTGCTTTTGACTCTGAGCGGACAGCAGAACCATGGCTCTGAAGGCCTTGGGTTTCTTACACTCCATCCCAGACTCTGCCGGAG
This sequence comes from Thryonomys swinderianus, assembly GCA_004025085.1. NCBI lineage: Eukaryota > Metazoa > Chordata > Mammalia > Rodentia > Thryonomyidae > Thryonomys > Thryonomys swinderianus. The sequence continues at coordinate 9,962 of PVIC010030825.1, forward strand.
TTTTACCCAGCTGCAGCCGCATCACGTCCATTAAGGAAGCGAAAGAAGGGGAGGAAGGAGAAATCTCAGTGTGGTGCAGAGCAGGAAGGCCGGGTATTGAGAGCTGTGCCTTGGTTTAAAGGTCCGAGTTTCACACACAGGTTTGTTTTTGCCTGGACTCAAGTGTCAGCCGAGGAGAGAAACATGGCTTTCGCAGCGACTTCGTACTGGTCCTCGTGGCTGTAATGAGGAGGCTTTAAGGAAGTAACATGCTCCACCGCTGACATCTGAAGGCTGAGAGAGCACTGAGGGCCAAGCCAGACTCTCCTTCCTGTGGGGTTCTGGAGATCCCCATCCTCCTCCAAGCCAGATGCCTTTAGGGAGAAGTTAGGTTAGCACCAGTCAGACCTTCGATCTCTTAAGTCAGGGGGCACAGGAACCAGCGCAGGGGACGATTGGCTCCTTGCGTGAGGAACAAGGGTTCTTGCTCACTTAGAGGAGGGACCTGGGGACGGAGAAGTCTGAGTTAGGTTGTGGGGTCTCCGGAATCCCCAGTTTATAGTGAGGTCTCCGCAGAGGTGCCTAGGAAGACCTCAGCCAAAGGCAATCAGTAGGAGGCCTTGGAACAGAAGCTACCGGGTTACGAAGGAGCTGGAGTCCCCGCTGGCCTGTGTGTGACGGCAGCTGCCCATGAGGTCTTGCAGCTGCAGGCTTCAGCTGAGCCCAAAACCTCACCAAGGACTGTGATGGAAGCCAGGCTCCTCCCCTGCCAGCCCTGCCATCGGCAGAGCCACATCACCTGTCTGTGAAGGAAGAGAGACCTGTACAAGGGCCTCCCATGGAAGGCACCGCCTTGTCTTTCAGTATTATGACAATATGGGGAGAATTTTCTAATCTTTTACTGCACAAAGGAAATGCCAATCTTTTGTGAAGCCAGAAGCAACGGTGTGATTAATGTGTCACCTGTTAGTCCCGTGCAGTAAAACTGCAGGCTCGAACCTCTCAGTACGAGTATCAGAAATCACCTCCTCATAATTTGGGGGGCCCAAATATTTTGTGATAGGAGTTATATTTAGAACCAGAAATGAACACAGGACCTGAGTTCTGAAGATAAGTAAAAGCAAGAAACCATTCATAAAATCGGCATGACCTTGAGAGGAAGGAGGTAGCAGTCGCTACACAGCTCCAGCAGCCTGGGCCAGGCCCTCCTCGGTCTGCTTTCTCACTCAAAGCCCAGCTCCCTGTGCTCTGACTCAGTTGCCCTTTGTCCTCTGCTCTAAACTGCAGAGGCTCAGATCTGAGTTGGCCGAGGAGGGCATCTTAGCAAGGGCAGCAGCACTATAAGTGGAGGCTGAAGCAATCCATGCCCTGGGGCAGAGGGAGCCTCACTGGGCTGTTTGGAGAGGCGGCCACAGTGCTTGCTTCTCGGTGCTGAGCTGCGCCCTGGGAGGAGTGGAAAACCTCCTGCTGCCCAGCAGTGCTTCTCCAGGGCCAGGGGGCTCTGCTGACGTGCAGTCCTGCTCCACTGAGGCTGGGGCTCCCACACTTCCAGAAGCGTGAGACGTACGCCACCTCAACAAGCTTGACTCAGAGGTTGACCATGGCCCGAGGGCTACTCTGAGACCCGTGAGGAACTGCTGTTGGTTTTACACACTCACTGGTGAACACTTTTGGAATGTCGGGGTGAACACTGACACCCACGAAGGAAGTCCTTGCGGAAGCACAAGCCAAAAACGGTTCTCAGTCAGGTCCTGCCAGCAGCAACGGCTTTATCCAGTGTTCCAAAGCATGTTCTGCCCCAGACCCGCTCCTCCTGAAACAGGGCTTCCTCCGGGAGCTTCTCCGCCCCAAGGCCTCAGCCCTCCCAGACCCTGTGAAGCCCAGGAGGACCTGATCCTTCCCACGGAAACTGCATCGTAACTAAGAGGGTCAGGATGATTCAAGATGATCTGACGCAGGTGGTTCTGGGGAACCCGCAGGACAGACAAAAACTCACCCTGACCCTCCGATCTGGGACAGGCCTAGAGTCACAAGCATAAGGGCATGAGCAGCATATAACTACTCCTGAGAAAATAAGGCCGCACGAGAGCCGGAACCAGTTTCTGCTGTCCAGGCCGTGATCAACCCAAGGGCGGTTGGTTTCCCAGCGGGCTCAGTGTTGTGGGGTCCTGGGCTGACCAGGTGAAAGGTGAGCTCCTGCAAGGTCGCAGGTGCGTGTACCGGGAGGGGCTGGAAGCATTCACGCAGCCTGCACGGCCCGAGACGTTTGAGGCAGAGACTCACCAATTTGCATGTGCTTTGTTTCGGCTACTTGAGCCCCGCAGTGTGGAGTGGGGTGGTTCTGTGCAGATCTCAGAGTCCGGGAGGCCTACGATATTTATCGTCAAGCCCTTTCCAAGGGAACATTTGTGCAGCCCTGCTAGGATGTGGAAACACGAACGGCACTTTCGCTTAGAAGGTGACAGGGATTTCAAAAACAAACGTGGTCCCCAGATCCTCAGGCATCCATTAAAGTAATCATGTAAATATGCCCTTTTAATTATGCATCTGTCACGCCATCCTCTACATTTGCGGTCTCAAAGTGGTTCATCCGTTTTCTCCCAGGAATGCAGCCTGTGTACCGCTCACTCCGGGTTTCTTCCCAGGCTGGTGATGTGGAAGGCAGCACTGTGCCGCTGCTGCATATGAGAGTTTGGATCATGACTCAGACAGAGCCTTCAGGCCTGCCACACCCCGGCCAACCCCAGCGCCATCAGGGCAGAAAAGGGGGTAAGAACAGCTCCCCCTCCTATCCTGACATCAACTGTAATAAAATACAGCAGAACGATGGCAATCTCTCAAAAGATTAGGAAAGGATATGTCATATTAGTGCATGGTCATGGTTTAAATGAATCATTTTGGAATTTTGCAATGAAAACCGTTAAGCCATTTATAGCACAGCACTTAAAGTTATTGTTGTAGGACACAGTTGAACCAGGGATCTGTGTTTCTGCCAAACAGAGCCATGGCAGATGGCAGTTTGCAGCTGCCCCTCTAGAGAATGGGGCCACAGACCGGCCGCACAGCCACTGCTGGGATAAAGAGGGCTCCTCACAAAGCTGCAGGGCGGGCCTGCCTCACATGCTTTGCCGTGGCTGCAGCGTGCCCGCTCCAGGGGCCCTGTGAGGTCCCCAGTTCTGGAAGGGGGCCTGGGAGGTCAGCCATCTTCCCTGCCCAGCTCCTGAGGAGGAAGACGACCTCATGGCACCTGCATTAGTCCTGCAAGACTTGCCCATAGGCCGGTTTTCCTTCCTGGTGAGGGAACCTCACCTGGTGAGAACAATCTCACCATCTCCTCACCCTGAGGCCAAGCAGTACAGCCCCTTGGACAGAGACGAGGTGCTCAAGTCTTACTCGGCCCGCAGAACCAAGCAAGTTTCATCCACTTTGAAGGCTTAGTCCTGGAAGAACCATAAGACCCTCTTTCCCACTGCTGCCCCATTTGCTAAGATCCAAGATGGCCAGGAGCCTCTTTGGAGAGCACATCAGCTGGGGCCATGCTAATCAGAGTGCTGTCTTCTTCTATGGTCAGCTTTCTGACCAGCACTGATGTGTAGCCTTTCCTCAGACTCCACCATGAGGTCCAGCAGTACAAGATGTGGCCATGGTCCTTACCATCTGGAGGGGGCTGCCAACTCCTCACCAGAAAGGCAGGTGATCCTCCTTGCTTGGCTGTGCTTCCCTAAGTCAGCTTGGTCCCTGAGGAATGCTGTGTTATAAGCTGGCAGCCACCCTTATGCACCCACCACCACTATACTGCTATCACTGCCACCACCTTCGATCCCTTCTGGTACCACCATGATCATTACCACCATCACCACCACACCTTTCATCGCTCCCTTGTGATCACTACCATGACTGCAATTACCATCATCACCACCATGACCATGACCATTACTATCATCATCACCATGATGACCACGCCCACCGTCACCACCATCACCATCCCTATCAACATCGTTGGTTGATGACTTCCTAAGTTGTATGACTGTAACCTGAAAAATACTGACATGAAGAATAAGATGGAACAAAAAATGCTTATTTGGGGAAGAAAGTGAAGACACACTTTTCAACTCAAATTTTTTCATGAATCATTGTGACTTCCTCAAACCTACTCTATCCACCCTAGTGTAAAAGAGAAATCTGTCTTAAAACGGGTGGGAAACCACAAGATCTCTTGCATACAAACCCTTCCACCACTGAATGTATCTTTTCAGGTTTCTGAAGCATCCAAACATCAAGATGTCTTGCCTTGCAAGAAAGACACCAAAGAGTTTAACAGAAACTGTGCCCAGTGTTCATCCCTTTGAGGGGCCGCAGGGCACAGTTCCTCCAGCCCAGGAGGTGACGCTCCCGATCCCCAAGACAACCTCTGTCTCCTGTGTGGCTCAGGCAGATGCCACAAGAGCAAGAGGCTGCTACAGGAAGGTGCCTGCACATTCCCATGTGGACTTTGAGACTATGGCTAGACCGGATCGTCAGTGGACTTTGAAATTCAGTGCATGCTTGGAGCAATGAAAATATGACTTCATGGATCTGCGAATCTCTTCAAAGTTTTGCAATAATGAAGACAAATTTTGATAGGAAAATATATGCTTTTTCTGTTATTATTTGTTATATTTTCAGCACCAAAAATACACCGGTCTCTCTTCAGGAAATATTTCCATTTTTCACTACCAGGGGAAACAGGAACAAGGAACAGAGCCCTGAACAAAGGCGGTAGGAGCCTGACAGGAGGGAATGAGTCAGCATCCTGGATGAGCAGACTCCCTCCGTCAGCCGCCTGAGTTTTGTCTACAGGGTGGTCATTCTTGGCTCAGGTATGGCTCTCCAGGGGAGAGAAATTCTTCATGAATCTCCAAGGAGGCTGAGAGATGGACTCAGGTCCCAGGCTGTCAGTGGGAGCCACACTTGGTTTTCCGTCTCCTCTCTGTGATGCAACTTGAGAACGTCAGTCATGAGCCATCCAGGCAGTGGGAGCCACTGGAACGAAATGCTGTTCCGTGCTGCAAGACCTAAGAACAGCGCGAAAGCCCGCCTGCTTCCTCCTTTATTCCCCCAGCAATTCCTGTGTTTTGTTTCATTTCACTGTCTCTGTTTGCACACAGGGCATCTGTTGCCACCCAGCAATTAGTGGGAGAGGGAGTAGGATGGTGGAGTGAACAACACATGCCTTATCGACAGGCACCGGAGCGAGCTGCGGTCTCTCAGCCAACATCCTGGCAGCGCGCACAGGGATTCAGTCCAAGAAGCCCATTTCTTGCTGCCCTTTCCCCTCCCTCGCTTCCGCCTCTCCCTGTCCCCTCTTTTCTTCTGCTTTTCTTTCCTTTTTCTCCTCTCCCTCCTCTTTGTCTGTACAGTACCTCAACACAGGGAGTTCCTGAGAGCTTTGGTCAGCTATCCTTTTATAGCTCCTGGACGTGGGAACGTTGACACAAAGACTGGCAGCCACGGTTCCTGCGCCCAAGCCCCTGGCTCTCTTCAGGCGTCTGGCCACGGTTCGCATTCCCGAAGGTGTTTAACCCCAGGGGATGCAGATCTTCAGACTCCCCCCTGCTCCCTCAGTAGTGGTCACACCTCCTCAGGCTCGTGCACGTTCAAGTTGTGCTGGCATCAGACAACTTGAGACGTGCAAATCAGAGGATAGGGCCCGGTGGGACCCCAGAAATTGCTTGGAGAGACAGATTCAAATTCACAACCAACAGAAATCAGGACAAGCTCGGGCATCTTCAACAATCGACATAACTTTCAATTTTAAGTCCCCAGAGAAAGCTGCTCTCCTCTGTCTCGTGCAGGAGACACATCTCTGGACAGAAAGCAGAAGACAACATTGAAAAGGCCTCGCACCGGACGTGGCCTAAGCCACCCTGCGCACGCCTCACAGTCTGCCTCGAAGGGGCCTGTGAGAGCCGTGGGTCTTGGCGCACACTCGCTGCAGTAACCGACTTCTGAACTGGAAGGAAAACACAGGGGGCCTCCTCTGCCAGCTTCCTCCCCACCTGCCTCGCGTGACAGCAGATCTGGAGCCCCAACCCAGACTGCCCGGAGCTCTAACCTGAGAGGTACAGAACCGCCATGATGAGTCGGGGCGCTCAGCTGCCCCCCTCTGGTGGATGTCTCCAGACCGAGCCCCCTCCCGAGGGCCAGCTGTCAGGCAGAGGCGGAGGAAGCCGGTGCTTCCAGCCACACATCAGGAGCCTTCTTGCCAGGGAAACGTGGAGAGATTTCTAGGTCACTAAGAGGTACACTCGGGCTATTTTTACCCAAACTGCTTGTACTTTTATAGACAGGACAGAGGTTGCTTTTTCTCTTCCTGCTCCACTGTTGCTGCCACTAATGACAAGATTTGTCTTCAAAAATCTAAGAAAAAGGTTCAATAAAAATCAGTCATAAGACTTTACTGAATTATATATTTATACCTTTCCAAATTCTTCCTTGTCAGAAGCTGACAGGACATGTTTCTTTTTCTGGCTTATAGAGGAACCTTTGTCAGGACATCTTTATTACAGGACAAGGCCAGGAGCCTATGTCTGATCAGGTCCCCAGCATAGCACAACGGAGGTCCAGCCAGCAAAGAGGCCCAGTGAGCAAGGAGACCCAAAATCCAGTGTGCTGTGGGCCTGGTCACGCAGGAGGGAGCCTCCACGCGCCCCCACCAGCCCTCACTGTATGTCACACCAAGGTCTGACTGCTTGTGAACAAGACACACAGTCAGTAAAGCCAGGATATTTACATTTTGGATTTTCCTCCATAGTTCAACTTCAGTGAAGTCATGAAAAACAAGTCTAAATATTCTATAGATGTTTCCGTTAATGATTCATTTAAACTTTCCTCTTACTAATAATTCCCCTTCTAGTGGCACAGACAGAATGTCAGGAAGTAAAGATAGAAAGAGTAATATGTTCAAAACACCCAGAAAATCATGTTCTGGCCCAACTGCTGGAACTAGAAAACCTTTTCATTGACAAATACATTTAGAGTTGTTTTTTTTTTTTTTTTAACAAGTCCAACTCCTGTAGGCAGCACACACCAGTCTAAATTAGTCCTCATTTCCACCGAGGCCTCTGTGAAGTGTGGGAGTTCGGCGTGGGCCCTCACTGCGGGATCCAAGCTTCCAGACTCCACAGCTTGAGAGTAATGTTCCTCAACACTTGAAGGAACTTTATGCCCTGGAAATATTTTACCATTTTTGCTTCTTATTATAGTTTTGTTTCTGTTTAACCTCTCTCTCTCTCTCTCTTTCTCTCCTCTCTCTCTCACACACTCTCTCTCTGTCTTTTTTTGAATGAAAACAAGCAATGAGCATGTTGAAGAAACTCTTTCCCAGGAAGCAACAACTCCAGCAAGAGATTCCCCTGTGCACTCCCATCCCTCTGCTGCAGACTTCGGATGTTACTTGATGCAGCATGAATACCGGTGTCTAAAGGGGACGTGCATTCTTTCAGTGCTGTAGTATCCATTTCCCACCAATAGAAAAAGGCAGAATAAGCAAGAATCAGGCTATGGGGATGGAGGCAACATCTCTGCAACTCCCAGGGGCCATCCATGAGGCAGGGACCGAGGCATATCCTCGTGGGAAGCCCCACAGGGCCTTGATCAGTGACATCCTCCTGGCAACACTTGTCCCCATGCTGGTCCCAGCCCATGTCCCTGGAGTTCCCTGTTCCCTTCTCTGCCTCTGGTGGCCCATACTGTCCACCGTAGTAGCAGGGTTCAGACCAAGGAGACTTAGCCACAGCGATCCTGTTTTAGGGTCCTACTACTACCCACCCCATACCACAGTGAGCCTCCAGGACCGCCTAGCACTGTCCAGATGACGAAGATGAAAGCGATTGGTGACCTAATTCCATCCCTTTCTGAACGGTCTCACTTGCATCCAGAATACCAGGACGGTCTCCCAGCTGAAGAGCAGGACTGAGCTCTTGATGCCCTGAATGGGGATGTCATGCACGGCCTTGCGGGCCCACCGTCCTCCACGTCTAGTCGCATGGCCGACCCTCTCCCGAGACCAGGTCGACGCCATCCAGTCTTGCGGCCCCAGGGACGTGCCTTCCCTCTGCCTCCCACCGAGGGGAAGGAGCCCCTTGGGCATCTGTGACGGATCAGGAAGGCGCAGTGGACCACGGCTGCCGAAAGTATGCGACGACCGTCCAGGCAAAGGTTTGGCCGACTCCGTCACCTCTCAGGGAGAGAAAACTTCTCTGGGGATGAAGTTGCTGAGCCTCCCAAAGGCTCCCGGGCAGCAGTTTCCCCGTAACCTCTGGCGCAGATGACGCATCCTGCCGCCTGTGGCCTCTGGAACATCCCAGCAGTGTTGGTCTGAGCACAGCAAGGTGCATCTCGCCCCCGTGTGTTGAGGGGGCACCTAGCAGACGCCGTGCTTCCCTCTGCACCTCTGGGGGCTACAATGCATTTGGGGATTTAAATCATGTTCTTTAGCATCTTTCTCCATTTCCTTTGACCTGGTCTGGTGGCCAAGCCTTTAAGTACAACCGAGAGGGTGAAGACACTTCCTTCTCCTGCTCCCTCCCCTCTCTATCCTCCCTTCTTCTTGCTCCTTTGCTCAAAGCCTGCCTGGAGAAGGGCCCATAAATCCCTGCTGCCCTTGCGGCTGTGCTCAGACGTCCTTGTGACCCCTAGCTGTGATCGCCTGTCCTTTCCATGAGGCCGGCACTCACCTTGGGGCCTCCTTGAGCAAGGGCTCCCTTGTCAGAGTCTCTACCAGCCCTCCAAGGGACCTTCTAAAGCCCATGAGGCCAGGGACCGCCGTAGAGAAAGCAGTGTCCCCTGTGTGCTGAGCCCTGGGGGAGCCATGCAGAAACTTCCTCTTTCCTTCCAGCCCACCACGACCCCTGATGGCTTTTTCGGCAGAGACAACAGTGGTAACGGTGCTGGACCTGACGTCCTCGGGATGCCACCTGTTTAAGGCGAAGCCTTTCAGGGCATAGCAGTGTTGACGACTCCAGCACATCCAGCAAGAGAGGAGCTGGCCTGGCCTGCAAGCGTGAAGAGGAGGCAGAGCTGGACAGATCCAGAGATGTTGGCATACGTGTCTGGCCCATCGGTCGAACACTCTTCAGAAGTAGGAAAACTTATTTTTAAAAGTCATTCAAATGCCCAGATTTCCTCCTCTGCAGTTAATTTCCAGGTTGCAACATTTCATTCGCACACCACACAAAAGACATCAAAAACCAATATCCTCTACACGCAGACTGTCGTCTGACATCTACCAGCAGTGAACTTACTTTTTCTTAATTCTTCTTTCCTTCGGTAATGAAATAAATTCAATGAACAGGATGAAATATTCATGCGAGGCTTTTTATTAGGTTATGAACCAGTGAGACGAAGAATAAAAATGTGCCTGAGGCAGTGTGAGTGAGTTGGAATGAAACCTCTTGTGCTTCGCAGAACATGGGGTTACAGAAATAGGCTCCGTGTCCAGAAGATGGGGGAAGGACCCAGAGCCACAGCCCGTGGACACCCGCAGGACGGCCACGCGCAAGGCTGCCAGGACCGTGATGTAACCCCACCGCACAGTGGTTGGAAGAGCTTAAATGCCACAATTCTGTGACATTTCCATACAACTATCCTCCATTTAACAGCAAAATCCAGAGCTGGGGACAGTTTCTGTACCGACTCTCATCACTAGAATGCACAGGACCCACCATAGATTCTAGGGTCACCCCAAATGAACCTCTTTGGCACCCTGAGCACCCACCCATCTGCCCCCACCTCTAAACTTAGAGCGAGCGGGGCCCACCCAGGAGGGAAGCGTCACTGGGTCCTAGCCAAGGGCATCTCCCCCCTGCAGAGCCAGCACCCGGGCCACGCTGCACTGTACGGCCTGGCACCATGGAACGTGGTGGTCTGGACGGACTCTGCAGGTCTGGTCTTCGCCGACACCCTTCAGACATGGGTGTTCCTCTCTGGAAGGGTCTTTTGTGCCTGAGAAGTGCCCCTCTTTCTATTTGTTTTGTTTTTTTTTGTCATCACCCCTCACCCCATACCACGGATTCAACTCAGGATCTTGTGCTGACGAGCCAGGCACAGCACCACTATGCCAAAGCCCCGGCCCCTGGAAACCTCTCTTCCTGTTCTGCTCATAGCTCTTCAGGGTCCACAGACCTTCCTGGTGTGATTGGCTTCCTGTGGCCTCTTGGTCCCGTTTGCTTTCCATGTCTCCTCTGTGCTGGACACCAGATTTCCTGGATGGAATCCTTTGTTACTGGGACACCTGGGATGGTCTTTGTCTCTTCGCTGGGGTCCCTGGAGAGACGGTGAGCCCTGGGGTGCTGTCGGCTAGGTAGGGTGCACAGTTCCCCAGTTCCTGTCCATTGAAGAGCTGCAGTATGGTGTGTTCGGCCCATCCTGGCCTGTGTTTTGTGGCAGAATGGACTGAGGGAATAGACTCGCTGGTTGGCACAGCAGGCATGTGTTTAACTCTATTCAGAAACTATAAACTGCTTTGTGAAGCAGCATACTGTTTTGCATTCACACCAGCAGTATATGAGTCACTCCATGTCCACACAGCACCTGGCACGGCCTTCTCTTTTCCTCTGGTTACTCTGATGGGTGTGCAGCAGCCTCTTGATCTCATGATAGTTTTTTAAAAAAAAATTTTTTTTTTTTTTTTTGAGACAGGGTTTCACTTTGCAGTTCAGTCTGGCCCTGAGCTCACCATGTAGCCCAGGCAAGCCTCGAACTCAGCAATCCTTCTGTCTCTGCCTCCCGAGTGCTGGGATTACAGGCGTGACCCACCATGCCTGGCACTATGGTATGTGGTATTGATTGCTGGTGGGCATGAGTCACCACACCCAGCATTATACGTGGTTACGGGGACTGAACTCAGGACCTTGTGCTTGTGAGGCAGGCACCAGAACCACTGAGCTAAATCTCCAGACCTATTCCTACATATTTTATGTGTTTAGCACTATGACCAGAAATTTTTTTTTTGAGATTTCAATTTCCACGTTTGCTGATAGCATATAAAAATGAGTACATTCGATTCCTAAAAATAGACTCTACAGTCCTACTCTACTTACTAATTCTGGTAGTTCTCCTGTAAGTAATGGGTAATGTTATCTGCATATAGAGTTTTATTTCTTCTTTTCTGAACTTTATATGGTTTATTTCATTTCTTGCCTTATGACAGTGGTGAAGGCCTCCAAGATAGAGTTGAACAGCAGTCTTGTGAGTGAACAAACTTATCCTGTTCCTGACATCAGAAGGGATATATTTAATATTCCATCAGTAAGTAAGACATCAACTAAGGATTTTTAATAGATGCTATATTAGTCAGCTTTTTATTGTTGTGACCAAATCCTTGAGACAAATAACTTAAAGGAGAAAAGGTTTATTTTGGGTCACACAATTTACCATCAAATTATGATCTTATCAGTGGATTAATCCTCAAAATAAAAGTCACCTTTCAGAATCTCCACTTCCATACATAGAGCTTTCTAGGGGAGATTTTGGATTCATCATAATAGCTGACTTTTAAGAGACTAAAGAAATTCCTTGATCTCTAATTTTCTGGGAGTGCTTTTAATATTGTCTTGCTTTGTTTTTAACCACTACTATTTATTGAGTTTTGTCAAAATATCTTTTTATCTATTTAAAAAATTTCTTCTTACTTGATTTCTACATTCAGTTGTTCTCTGCACTGATTTTTAAAAAAATGTTAAACCAGCCAGG
>PVIC010030826.1:0-21684 GCA_004025085.1 Thryonomys swinderianus
CACTCTATAAAAGCTGTCCTACTTTCTAGAACTCATTTGCATCTACAGGTGTTCATGCCAAAGAGAAGATCCGGATATTGTCTATCTGTGATCTATTGATTTCACTTATTAGTATATCCTCCAGATGTCTCCATTTGCACCTAAATGGATTGATCTTGTCATTCTTTATGGCAGAGTAATACTCCATTTTGTAAAAAAACCACATCTTCTTTATCCACTCTCGAGTTGATGGACATTTGGGTTGTTTCCAAGATTGAGCTATCACGAACTGAGGTGCTATGAACAAGGGTGTACATCTGTCTTTCCAATGTGAGTTTTTAAATTCTTTTGGGTATATTCCTAGCAGGGGGATAGCAGGGTCAAATGGGACCCCTAGTCCTAGTTTTCTGAGAAATCTCCACACAGATCTCCACAATGGTTGCACAAGTCTGCAATCCCACCAACAGTGGAGAAAGAATGGCCGTGATCACAAAATCCACCAATGATAAATGCTGGCATGGCTGTGGGGAGAAAGGAACTTTGTCATTCTTAAACACTACTTTTTTTCATCTACTTTGTCACTCTGCAATCACTATTTTGATATTTTTATTAGCTCATGTTTGCAATACATGATGTTTATGTTCCTCATGGGACATTGTACATGTACAGAAGACACCTTAAGTCCTTTTTCATCCCTGTTCCCTCCCTGTCATCCTTCCATCTCTTGATACTATTCCCATTTGAGAAAGATCTATCTCCCTGCTTCCTATCCATAGCATTCAAAATTTCAATATTAAAAGCCACTTAGTATTTAAACACAATCAGGCCTTTTTTTCCCCAGACTAATGTTATTATAATTTTACATCATCAGAATGTATTGTAGATGCAAGTGTGAGATGCAAATTACTTGAGATATCAAAAGCCTTTGTGCTAAAATGGGATCTTATTAGCCTTAAGGGACATTCTATATTGCCACCAGCATGCTTTCAAACTACATGCTGTAGGGTCCTCTCTGCAGAGCTCAGCCCCTGGGGTTCCAGGGGACATTGAGTCAGCCAACCCCAGGGACGCTGACAGTAAGCCACGCAATGTCCTAGCGGTGGCTGCAGGTCTTCCTGGTGTTCCTCTGCCTGGTGGCTTCTGGCAGCACACTTGTTTTTTTTTTGGGGGGGGGACAGGGTCTCGCTTTATAGTTCAGGCTGGCCCTGAGTTACCATGCCCGGCACTGTGGTATGTGGTATTGATTGCTGGTGGGCGTGAGTCACCACACCCAACATTGTATGTGGTTACTAGAGATCAAACTCAGGACCCTGCACTTGCGAGGCAGGCGCCAGAATGACTGAGCTAAATCTCTGGCCCTGAAAGCACCACCTTGGCTTTCTGAGGCCCTAGGATTTCTGCAGGGGGATCCACACACCTGCACCGCCACTGCTCCACCGGTGTTCTCCGGGTCCCAAAGCTACCCACCAGCCTGTTGCCAGATGAAAGAGATATCTTTATGGGATATTCTGAGTGAGGGATTTTGAAGGAATTCTGCCTGGGTATTCTTGCTTTATGGCTCTTTTGTTTTTATGGAAATCATTGCCTCTCATGATAGTCCAGCCCTAGGATTATTAGCAAGGAAGGTGATACAGACACGATAGACTCAGAAGTTACCCACTTTCTAAAGAAGTCTCTTTTGTCCCTTGGAGGGCTACTTTGGTCTGCCTCCTTCCTTCCTTGGGAAACTTATGCATAGTTCTGTTGTTTTTTGGGGTGGTGATAGGGGGGTGGTGTTAGCAGTTGGCCAGGAACATTCACACATGGAAATTCCAGGATTCCTAGGTGTCTTTAATGACTGAGACATTTATTCAAAGGGTGTAATGTGTTTTTTTATGGCTTTTATATAATTGATGTTCAGTTTAGGCAACATAGACATTGAATAATAGCATACATAGTACATGTTTTCAATGGTAATTTATAAGACTAATCAAAAAATGATCTTCAAATTTTAAAATAACATTGCTAACACATTATTTAAAACACTTTGAGCATTTTAAAGATAAAAATAGATCAAATATAGAGAAGCTTAATAATCATAGAAATCATGAGGAGTTATGATTTAATCTATTTTAGGATATAATTGCATGAATTTTATTCTGTTTAGATTCTTTTACCTTCTCTAAGTTACAGTAATACTAATAATTTAATATCTACCAAGGAAGTGGTATTTATCTTAGCATTTTCCCAGAGTAAAGATAATCTAATAATAAGACTCTCACTGGATAGCAGATATTAAAGGATCTCATGTACTAAGGGTTTTTTTTTCCTTTTTGAGACAGGGTCTCACTTTGTAGTTCAGGCTGGCGCTGAGCTCACTATGTAGCCCAGGCAAACCTCGAACTCAGCAATCCTCCTGCCTCTGCCCCCTGAGTGCTGGGATTACAGGCATGAGCCACCATGCTCAGCATTGCGGTATGCGGTATTGATTGCTGGTGGGCATGAGTCTCCACGCCCAGCATTGTATGTGGTTACTGGGGATCAAACTCAGGACCTTGCCCTTGTGAGGCAGGCACTGGAACCACTGAGCTAACCCTCTGGCCCTGTACTAAGGTTTTGATTTTGATTCTGAACTTAGATCTGATTTTTCAGGCAAGAGTTAGTATATACTGTGTTAAACATTTTTAGAAATTACATATAATATGTAAATACATATATGCCAAATAAGAGTTTTAGTTTCCTCTCTTTCTTATAAGAATTTAAAATTGTGTTTTCTTTCCAACTGCCCAATTCTTCCAGTTTCCTCTGTTAGCCTAACAGGGCTCATTGTTCCGTAGTAATGTGCATTTCTCATCAGTCAGCAGTATTGGAAACTCATGAATGACTTATTGGCATCTTATAATGATTTAATGTTTTTAATGGGTGTCTAGGAGAAGTAATCAAAAATCACCTAATTCCTTTCAAAGAACTGTTTTTTTTTTTTTCCAAGTTGGGTTTCATTCATTGCGAGTAATGAATTATGAGCTCAATATCCAGTAAAAGGCAGCGTCCCCCTAAAATGAATCAGCATTTGAGGTGAATCAGATTTGGAGTGAATCAGATTGGGGCTGTTTTTCTTCTAACAACTGATGACTTCAGAAGAGGAGTCTGGCAGACTGAGAAGACACCCCATGTTTTAGGAGCACTGTGAGTTAAAGGCTGGGGAGAGAGAGGAGCATGGAAAAGGAATTAAAATGTACATATATGTATACATGACAACTCCCCATCAGGAATGTAAACACCATGTATGGCAAATATACTAATAAAAAATAGAAAAATAATCCCCTTGGGCTAAGGTACGGTAAACAACATTGTAGAGCCAAGGAAAGAGAAAAAAAAATAATAACAACAAGCCGGGCGTGGTGGCTCATGCCTGTAATCCCAGCACTCGGGAGGCAAAGGCAGGAGAATTGCTGAGTTCGAGGCTTGCTTGGGCTACATAGTGAGTGCAGAGCTAGCCTGAACTACAAAGCAAGACCCTGTCTCAAAAAAAAAATAATTATAATAACAACAAAATATATTAATTAAAAGTTTTGCTGTCTAGAGGAAAACAAATTAAATCTATATATTTACCTCATCTTTTAATATTTACAAAGTGAAATATTTTGTATCATAACTGAGTTTTACATACTTCTTATTCATTTTCTGTTTATTTATTAATAAGTAGTAGAATTTCACAGATCAACTTGTTCTGAATTAGCCATAATTATTCCTTTCGAGTCTCACTTTTGTCCAGTTGGCTATTGGAAATGCTTTCCAGTTGGCTTCATTAAACACCACTGCAGATATTTTTAGAGCATCTTTCCTTCTCATCAATAAGATACTAGAATCTCTCATTGTTTTCAATGTTTGCTCAACTAAAGATATGAAATCAATCATTCTTCCTGTAATACTTTTAGTGTAGAACAACAAAAAGAAAACCTTTAAAAGTGGGCATCTAGTATTAACACGGACTCTCTATTGGCTGTCCAGGGACAGTACTAAATATAAGGATCTCCAGTCCCATCTGTGTGGCTGTGACAAATGGACTTCATTCTGCTTATGCCTGAGTTGTATTCCATCTTATGTACATACTATAAATGTTTTACTTAATTATTAGTTGATGGGCACTTAAGTTATTCCATTTCATAGCTGTTATGAATAGTTCGTTAATAAAAATCCAGAATGCTTATTCAGACTCAATAAGAAAACTCAATAGCAAAATAATAGTAACAATAGTAATGATAATTGATTAAAATGGTCAATAGACTCTTTCTAAAGAAGACATGCAAATGGCTGGCAAGTATATAAAAAAAGTATGACTTCACTAGTCATCAGGGAAATGCAAATTAAAACCACAAGATAAAAAATTTTCACTCTGGTTAAACTAGTTACTGTTCAAAAGATGAAAGACAACAAGTACTGGAAGAATGTGGAGAAAATGTCCCCCTTTTGTGCTGTGGGTGCAAATTATTACATCTGTTCTGGAAAAGAGTACAGAGATTCCTGCAAAAATTAAAAACCCAACAACCATGTTATCTAGCGATCCCACTGCTAGGGAAGCATCCAGAGGAAACAGAATTGGTCTGTTGAAGGGATTCCTGCACTCCTTTGTTTATTGGTTGCTGTGATTTCAATATAGTTTGTCTGCAGCAGGACTCTTGTTAAGGCTGAATTCTTCAGAGCAACAGTGAGAGGGTGAGGCTAACGGGAGGTGTGAAGTCACACACTGGAGCTGTGTGACCCGAGTAAGTTCTGTCCTTTGCAGGACTGAATTACCACCAGATGGGACCACTGCAATCATCCAGCTTCCTTGACTCTCTCCTGTTGCTTGCTCTGCCTGCCATGTGATCTCTGCCACAGGCACCTACTTACCCTTTTGTTTTGTGCCAGGCATGGAGCCGCACAAGGCCCTTTCCAGAAGCCTCCTGGACTTGGACTTCCAGCCTCCAGAGCTGTGAACCAAATAAGCCTCTATTTATAAACTGCTCAGTCTTAGATACTCTACTATGAAAAACTAAAACATGACCTGACAAATTAATCTGTATTTTCCAAATGTCCAGCTGTTATTCTATAGAACTCATAATCGTCTAAGTCATATTTGTTTCCTGGTACTTCTTTGAGAATTATAAATGACAATGACAAGAAGTGAAGGAAATGAAGTATGAGGAAAGTACTGTTTCTGCTAGCAGCCAAATCTGTCATCGTGTACCAATTTTAAAAACAAAGGCATGGGTTTGTTGGGTGAATATAGAAGAATTCAAAAAGAAAAAATTGACAAGCACAACAGTACTAATGGTCAGAGTATTTTTTGGATAGACATTCCCAAAACAAGTTTGTGAGAAAGTGTTAACCTTCCTGTCTCTTTTTAGCTTGTGTTTGCTTTCAGCTATTTTAACCTTTTTTTTTTTTCAGCCTAATGATGTTGTTTGCCAGTCTGGCCCTGTTACACAAGTGAATTCTGGATACCCTTGGAGACAGCTAAGTCGTAATTGCAGGACATACTGGACATGTGGGATTAACAATGACATCTTGACAAGTTCTGTGCATTTCTAACAGCCTTCTTTACCACACAGAGCTGTCACCCAATGTGGTATAAGAAGCAAAGGGTCATGATTAGATTTTATTTCACCCTGACAGGAGAGGAAGAACTGTGAGGTCACCTTGGTGATGAACACTGGCAAAACTGCAAGACGTATTAAGAAACTGGGGACCTGCAGATCTACACTGAGCATTCCTGACAGTGTTTCTGGTGTGAACGGAACTAACTGTATAGATTACTCCAGCCAGTGCAGGTGTGTTGTTCATTTGTGATGAAACAAAAATGAACACTGGAGTTTTTAGAATGAAGTGACCATTTCTCAGATTTATAAAAATGAAATTTCTTGGGAATATATAGTTAAAACAGATAAAGGTGCTTTGTCAAATAATGCTCTGTGATCTATGATTTACTGAGATAACTTCACTTAGCATCTCATTTGTTTGTATTAATTATGAGTAAAGATAGGAAACAAGAAAATAAGGACAAACATGACTCAAAACAAGGAACAGAGGAAAAAGTAACTGAAGTTTTTTTTTTTTTTCTTTTTAAAACAGGGTCTCGCTTTGTAGTTCAGGCTGGCCCTGAGCTTACTATGTAGTCCAGGCAAGCCTTGAACTCAGCAATCCTCCTGTCTCTGCCTCCCGAGTGCTGGGATTACAGGTGTGAGCCACCACACCTGGCACTGTGGTATGTGGTGCATGAGTCTACACGCCCAGCATTGTATGTAGTTTCCGGGGATTGAACTCAGGACCTTGCGCTTGCGAGGCAGGTGCCAGAACCACTGAGTTAATCCTCCGGTCCAAACTGAAGTGTTTTTAAATGTTCCTTATTGGTTGGCACCTTATTGTTTTGGGCCTAAATTGCTGCTTTTTGTGTTTAAAATCAACTTTAGAAGCTAGAAAATAAATAAATCTGACAATTGCTGTGTTCACTTTTCTTCCTGCTACTCTTCTCATTAATGTTTACTTGGAAGAAGATTAGACTCCAAGCAAGAATTGGCAAGAGTACTCTTCGTTCCACATGTTAAATTTATTTTATAGAGCCATTTGGAAGTCCTGAAATTCTAGACTAGCTTAATAATAAAATCAATCCATTTAAAATTCTCTAAAATATCTATATTTGAAGCTATGATAAGAGAACAGACAAATCAATGTTCAATGAGTTGGTAAAAGATAGAAATGCTTTTTAAAAAAAAAAAACTTTAAAGCTTTTAAGAAGTACAAGTCTCAATACATCCAGAGTGTCTGTTAGTCAGATCAGTGTTACAGTTTATTTGTGGCAACACTCACTGTTTTGCTTTGCCATGGCCTTTTCTTAAAATTCAGTATGAAATACTGGAATTAAAGAGCCACTGGTTTCCATTTTCCTGGCAAATAAAAAGTTTCCATTTTGTCAAACATTTAGCAGTCAAATGTTGATGTTTTCCTTATAATTATTGTCAAGAAACATTTCCTTGGGGATATCAAACCGGCTGCCCTGGAAAGAACTCAGAGACATTACTGCATTTGTATGGCCTCCAGAGCCTTTGCTACCTCTATACTGATTAGTATTAAAGACACACTTGAGCAAATTAAGACTAACAGTCTGTGCTACTGACACCCACTGCCTTTCAGAACAGGCCAAAAAACTGTCACTTGAGCCACTGAGACAATCGGAATTTACTTCCAAGTGGACTCAGATTCCTTCCTTATTTACTGATATTTGTTTGATGGAGGTCATCACACTTCAGCAAAATGTTTATTTCCAAGTCACTATAAACTTGTTCTTAGACAAACAAGTGAGTTTCAAGGATTCTTCAAAGACAAAGAGGTGCTGCTCTTCTCAAAAATATGCATGAGTGAGAATATGCATATAAAGTGGTCAAACCAAAGTTTTCACGAGAAAAAGAATTTTAAACATCGTAAGTAGGAATATGATTTGAACTAGTAATTACAGGTGAATGTTTTCTAGAAACAGTGAAGAAGGAAACAGCACAAATTAATATGAAGATTACTCATGGTTTCCATTTATTTTCTTTTTGTGAAAGAAAAGAGCAAGATCTAGTGGGTACATTCAAAGAAGTAGAAATACTGGCTCATTTGGATTAAGAAGAATGTAAGTGATATTCACAGGCCCTGGAGGCAGAATTGAAAGCTCAGTAAATAGTACACGTTGTTTCAATCTACTGACAAATAGAAAAGAGATTGCAAGTCAAAGTCAAATGAGGTACTCTAATTTTACCTAACCACTGGCATAGCATTACCTGCCTACTTCTCATCAGTTTTGAGGCTCCTTGAAATTTTATGAGTGCAATCACACTGCAAACAGGGCAGTAATACTGGTATCAACAGTTTTATTGTATCTCCTGTGTTTCAATCAGCATAAAGCGGGTTACTAATAATTGTTCCTTACAAAGTGAGGGTAAGTGGCTGAGAAGCATTTTCGCCAAAGAAATAACTCTATGTAATGGGATGTATTTGTGAAATAGCTGCTTTAAAACATACTACATACAATGAATACATAGTACCTTATCAATTTAACTCCAGTTATTTTCATGATTCTTGTATACAGAACGACCTTATAAATTATTGACCAAAATATCTTGTACTCCAGACAGGGAGTTAAAGTCAACCAACTTGTAGCCCACTGAGCTGGATGAATTTTCAGGATTCTACTAGCACAGGTGAATTCCAGCAAGTAAATTAATACTGTTAAAATTGCTTACTTGCCAATTTCATATACATGTAAAACACCAAAGGGGAGTATTAGATCATCATTTGAATAATTCAAGCAAAGTACTTTTTGCCTTATCTCTTTTCACAAACAACAGTTTTTCAAATGCATTTCAAAAATTTTGAACTACAGTCAGTCTGTTTTTGACTAATTTCACTTCTAAAAACTCTACTTAACATTGGACACAAATTATCCATTTTACTAGAAATTCTATGCAATAACATTGTTAACTCCATGTTTTTAGAGAGAAACTTGAGTTTCAGTGTGTTACAAAGGGTTTGTTTAAAACAGTCATAAATAAGCCACATTTTGGTAATTATGTATGTTCATAAAACTATTCACTAACGGTGTAATAAAAGTTTTTGCCAATTCAAAGCCAACACATTTAAGACTATGTTATGTCAATAACCAAACATAAAATGAAGCAGAAATAGCTTAGAATAGCCATAATTATTGCCATTAATAATACCATGACCCCCTTGCAGTAAGGTGTGCATTACTAAGCTTTCTCTTACCCAAAAGATGGGTTGACATAAATTAAGAGGGGTTTTTTTTTTTTTGAGACAGGGTTTTTTTTTTTTTTTTTTTTTTTTAAGATAGGGTCTCGCTTTGTAGTTCAGGCTGGCTCTGAGTTCACTATGTTGCCCAGGCAAGCTTGGAACTCAGCAATCCTCCTGTCTCTGCCTCCCGAGTGTGAGTGTTGGGATTACAGGCATGAGTCACCACGTCAGGCATTGTGGTATGTGGTGTTGATTGCTGGTGGGCGTGAGTCACCACACGCAGCACTGTGTGTGGTTTCAGGGGACCGAACTCAGGACCTTGGGCTTGCGAGGCAGGCGCTAGAACCACTGAGCTAAATCTCCAGCCCCAATTAAGAGGTTTTTTTTTTTAAACTTCTGAATGTCTGTTCGGTTGCTCTGAACGCGAATTTGGCTCGCTGAGACCTGGAGGTGTCATTAAAGAGCAGGGTGCTGTGCAGCCGCGCACTTCCGGTAGTTCCCGCGGCCTGATTGGCAGCGTGAAGGCACAGAAGTAAGCGGAACAACTCAGGATGCGGAGAGCAGAGCTGGAGAGGAGGCGTCAGCCACACTCGTAGCTTCCTTAATTAGACTGCATGCTCAGCCAGAGAGAGCTAGTATTACGTGGTTTTACTTCTCAGATGAAGTACATGTGGCGTTAACCTCACCAGAGAGAACTAGCCTCGGCTGCAAACAGAAATGAAAGAAGTTTTGCCACAGGAGACTTAATGAAAGAGCCGGGGGAACAATCATTCTGCCATCTCCCCTCCACCCCCCGGTGTCGCCCGCACCCTCCCTTCTTGGGCTCTTTCTGTTTCCTCCCCTCTTCCCTGGGCAGTGTACAGCCTTCCTCGCTTTGTGTTGCTGACCGATACATTCTCCCTAAGGTTTTCATTACACTGAACCCAATAAGGTGATTTACTTACACAAATGTCCCTTGTCTGGTTTTTCTATCCTGTGACAAAAGTCTGTTTCTCAGACTTCTGAGCAATAATGGTAGCATAAGTGCGATTTTCTCTTAATCATAATGAGGAAAAGAGAAGTCCTCCTGTTTCCTTCTCATGAGGAAGAAAACGAAGTATGTTTTCCCACTGAATTCTTATAAACCCACTGACTCCCTGAGTCCGGTAAGGGGAGGAAACGTGCCACCTCCTTGGCAGTCTCTGCTTCAGGAACCCGCTGCATTCCTCAGAGGGACAGTCACCACTCCAGCGCGGCTAAATCTGAGACTAAATTTGGAAATTCACTCGTCCAGTTCTCCTTAGGCTGGTTTAGGTATTCTGGGGCAGCAAAGCCAGTGAGTGGTTTGGGTTTCAGTATGACTGTGGTCTGGGGGAAAACCTAGGTGGCCTGGGCTTGGTCACCTTTGAGGGTTTGGCCCACGTGGAGTCTCAAGAGATTGTCTGTGTAATAGTGTGTGCCCTTAGACAGACAGACAGACACACACACATACACACACACACACGTGTATCAGGCTACCTGTGTGTATGCATACTCAGGCAGTAGAGCTGGGTTTTAATCGTTCCTTATGATCAGTAACACAATTTCTTGTTTTAGAGCCATTTGGAAACACTTTCTAGTTCAAAACCTGGCCAAGCAAGGATAGGTCAACTCACATCCCGCTCTATAGCTTTCAGTGCTAGAAGTTCTAGGCTATCAATTCAAGATAAATAAAACAACAAAATGTGGTAATGAGTGTTGGAATTCTATTTTTAGTACTTAAGATGACCATAATGATAGCTAGACTTTATTTCACTTGTGTTTGACCGGGTAGGACGCCAAGTATCACATGTCAAACTCTTTCACTTGAGAACTTTGTGAAGAAGACTCCGTTATTATCTCTACTTTTAAAATAAAGAAACAAAGGCAGAGAAGTCAACTTCCGTATCCACAGGACACAGTGAGAACGTGGCAGGGCTGCGACTGGAACGCGCATCCGCCCGGCTCCAAAGCTGCAGCTACGGGGTCTGCACACCCCGCGCAGGTCTTGCCTCTCCGGCCGAATGCCGCTCTGTTCCTCCCCGGGGTCTCCGGGCCCAGCCATCCTGGCTGTTGTCTACTTTCTCTTCCTTTCGTGTGTGCGCTTTCATCTTTCAGGGTATGTTCGTCCAGCGTTCCCACTTCTGACTGTACCCGTTGCGTAGTATATAACCAAAGACATTATAATTATTTGATTATTACTTTTTCCTTAGAGGTTAGGCCAAATACCATGTCCACTCGGTCACTATTTATTTGAGAAGAAAAAGAATGCAGCGGTGGTCAGAAATGAGGGCTCTGGATCCAGACTGTCTGAGCTTTGGCTTCTTGTTCTTTATGTTCTCAGGCATGTGTTATTTCACTTTCTCCCTGTCTCCATTGTCTTATATGTACAGTGGAAATGGCAACAATATATATATTTCCTGAAGTTACTGAGGAGTACATGAGAAAAGGAAAACATTTCCACTCTTTCCTGGTTGCAACAGGACTTAATTGAGATTAGCGATTATTATATTTATCTATTTTTCTGACATCTGGAATAGTGCTGGTGAGATAACAGACAGTAAATGTTCTCTGAATGAACACAAACGTGGATGAGTCAAATAATTCATTAATAATTAAAACTGATGGAGTTACCCTAATGCCATCCCTTGTTTTATTACATCCTGATTAAATTTTGAAATTGTCTGCCAAAAGTTAGCCAGGGACTAGCATTGTTTTTGTCCTAAATTAAGACAACAGGTGCCGGGCTGGGGATTTAGCTCAAGCGGTACCACACCGACCTTGGACGCACAAGGGCCCGAGTGTGATCCTCAGTACTGCACAAAAGGGGAGGGGGAGAGTGCCATCTTTTTGGCTGCTCTTCAGAAACCTCTGGTTTAAAGAACGAGTCCAATGATTTTAACTCTCAATTCATAAGTGAAAGGTACAAATTATGCAATAGTCTTCACCTCTGTAGCACAGTTTTGGTCATGGGGTCTTCAAAACATGACTTTGTTCTAAGAAAATAAAAACAAATATAGGGCCAGAGAATTAGCTCAGTGGTTCTGGTGTCTGCCTGGCAAGTGCAAGGTTCCTGGTTCAATCCCTGATAACCACACACCACAGTGCTGGGCATGGTGGCTCACGCCTATAATCGCAGCACTTGGGAGGCAGAGGCAGGAGGATTGCTGGGTTTGAAGCTTGCCTGGGCTATATAGTGAGTTCAGGGCCAGCCTGAACTACAAAGTGAGACCCTGTCGCAAAACAAAACAACAACAAAACAAAACAAAACAAAAAAACAGTACAGAAAAATGATTCACTACATCTGGGCTAAAATATCAGATGTGCACTAAAAAGAAAAACAGAACAAAACAAAAAAAACCCGAGGTAAAGTTTGCAAGAGGATCTGAGGACAAGGGAGAATGGAGGGCAGCAAGAGAAAGTGAAAATGATTATGTCTTATTATGTGTATGTTCCAATCTCCCAAGGTGATGTAATGTATCTCAAATATACACTAATAAAACAGGAAAAACAAAGAAGAATGCTTCATGGGTACATTTAAAATGGTTTTACTGGGTAGGAAACAGTATTCCCTTCTTATAATTGCACTGTGCATGAAGATTATATATTTATATATATATATATACACACACACACACATACACATATATATATATATTAGCATGTTTTATATATATATAACATGCTAATGAGTAACTACCATGTTTTGAGAATTTTCAATCCTCATAATAACACATAGGAATAATTTTAACTTTATCGGTGAAAAAACTAATTTGCAAAGGTCGAAGAAATTGGTCAACCCTCCTGTCAAGTAAAGGAAAGATTATTTCTGGAAAACCATATTGATTTTGCCTCATTTTATTCTTACACAGTTGCTCCTTGTCAATAGCTATGTGACCACACGATACTTTGAAAATGAAATGAGTGCTGACGGGGTTACATTTTAAACATACCGAAGGCAATGAGTAAAGACGTTAAAATCTCATCAGTAAATATGACTTGCTTTCAAATGTCAAAGATAAAGATAATACTACAACATTTTCGGCCTCTTTACTGGACACCCCATTTCAGGAATGAGTTAAAGTGATGGATTCAGTCATGCTCCCCGGGGAGCACCACGGAGATTTAGCAGCTAGATTACATTCAGCACGGAGCGAGTGTATGCGGCTGTCTTTGGTAAAGCAGACGTTGTATACCTTCAACCTCATCATTTTTTACAGAAAAGCACATTTTCATTGGTTATAATGAGTGAAAATGTAAAGTCTTTCCCACGGAGGAATCATGGAGGGATTCTTGCTGTCCTTGAGAAAGCACCTATTCTATGCTGAATTTAGGCCCATTCAAATTAGGCCTATTCAAAATAGTATAGCATATTTTGAATAAATATACCATACTATATTTATACTATGGTATATTTATTCTATTGATAAATATATATTTATTATCTATTGATAAATAAATATGCTATAGTATATTTATATAGTATATTTACTCAAAAAGAACTTCAAGTCCTACAGCCAGGCTTTAAGTGGCCAGACACATCCCAGCAGAATCCATCCTGCCACAGGAGAGGAGAGTGTCCCAGATATAAGAAGCAGTTGTAGAGACTCCAAACACTTGTTTTCCTTTTCCTCTCACTTGGAATCAGATGTACACAAATGCTCCTAGAAGAACTGACCCAGGTGGCCTTATGGTTCCCTCAGTTTATCTGAACTTCAGACAGATTTCTTACTGACTATAAACCCCAGACTCCCCTTTTCTCAAATTATTTCCTTTAGAAAAGCTGCGGTTGTAAATTCTTCTTACTCCCCTTTGAAATGTAAATCATCTTCCAGCCTCCTTGTTGCCTGCTGTTGAAACACGTTTCTCCAGGATGGAGGGGACACTCCTTGAAATACAGTCACTGAGAAAGACAACTCTCTCCCTCCGGATCCCTGTGGAGGGACACCCTCACTTGGTGAGCAACCGTTTGCTGCTACAGACCGCTGGCTCCTGCTGGCCAGCATCCCCATCAACATCCTCGAGCACTTTTCTCTAGTTCACCTCAGTCTTTTTTTTTTTTTTTTTTTTTTTTTTTTTTTTTTTTTTTTTTTTTTTTTTTTTTTTTTTTTTTTTTTTTTTTTTTTTTTTTTTTTTTTTTGGCGTTACCAGGGATCAAACTCTGACCCTTATGCTTCCCAAGTAGGTGCAGTACCACTTGGGCTAAATTCCCAGCCCTTCCAGTTCCTCTCAGTCTTTAGACCCATTCTTGTCTTTTTCTCCAGTGAGCACTGAATTTGGTCTCTCTCCTCATATAATCATTTTAATCTCTACTTCTATAGTTTGGGTTACAATCTTCCTTGTTTGTTTGACTTGGTCTAGTATAATTTCTCTTTGGAACACATATCAATTTCTTTCAGAAATGTATTACTGGATGACTGAATTTCTAACAGGCTTATATCCTAATACATAACCCCATTTCTAATGTATTTGTAATGCCATTTCCAGCCAGCAAATGTGTGGAGAACAGGAAACACTGCTTATATTGGTGGAATGTGAAGTACTATCACCATTATGGTAAATACCAGGCAGCCCCCTGAAAAACTTAAAAATAGAATTGCTGTTGGTACTGCAATAATCCACTCTTGTGTATAATCCAAATGAAATAGGTATAATCCAAATCATACCTATGAAATTATAATAAACTGAGGGTTTTACAGAGACCTCTGTCCTTTCATGTTCAATGAAACATTGTTAACCATTGCCAAGATATCAAACAAAGCAACAGATAAAATGTATTTTTCAATCAACATATTTGTTTAGTAAACAATTTGAAGTTCAATCTTTTTCATATATACAAACCCATTGGTCCCTCTGTCTACATGTATATGTACATATATATGCATATGTCTGTGTATCCACACACATACTGCTCTGCCAGAAGAAGCAAAGAATTTAAATACACAAAAATATACAAAATATGAAATATGTCACATTATAGTATGTAATAGTTATATACTACATAACTCATTATCTGTGCACTTTAGCCTATTTAGATAATTGTGAATTAAGTGCACCTTCTGTGTAAATTCGTGTCCCAGGCATGCTTTGCTAAAAACACTACTTTTGATATGATGTCCTTAGTCATTAGAATTGGTATTAATATTTTGAGAAAGGAGATTATTTCCACTGAACTTTTGAATGAGCTGCTACTATCTTTCCTAGTAAAAATCGGTTTAGAAAATGATTAAAGATAAAATAATTTAACTTCTGGAAATTTTCTTTTCTTTCCTTAATCAGATAAAAAAAAGAATCACTATTACAGTTAAATTCAAGCCTTTGATGATATTGACCTAAGGCTGGTATCACTGTCCTTTAGATGAGGGGTTAGTAGGCACGCTTTGCACGTGCACCAAGAAATCGAACTTATGATGATTAAAATTAACATAAGTTAAGTGAGTCATGTAATCTAAATGTAAAGCCATGTTTCTGTAGTGACACAGAAATTAAACTTTGCATTTTCCCCGTGCTAAATCATTGTCTTTGACCAGAATCCTAACATAACTAATGTATTTTAACCTGGAGAAGCTTCTTAAGCATATTTGTGCTCCTTGGTTTTTGAATTGCTATATCATCAGCATTACGTCTCCAGTGGATGATGAATGTTTACAGACCTTTTAAAGTGGAACAATCTCGAGAAATGAAGGTCATTTCTTTTTTGCGTGAAATATCTACCTTTTATACTATTGCTGCCAATTATCTTACCCAATATTGAAAACACTGTAAAATAATAAAATAGACAGATGTCAATTTAAAGCATATAAAAAGTGGCCAGGTCATGTAACAAGAACATGCAGCAGGGCGGCAGCGCCCGCAGGTCACACACTCGCGCTGCTCACGCCAGGCTCAGCGTGGCCCAGTGCGCGCGGCCCAGCCCGGAGCTTCTCGCCTCACCTGGCCGGACCGCCGGGTGATCAGTGGAGGGAGTTAGTTCCCTCGCTGACTCTCGGCCATCTCTTCAGGAAAAGAAGACAGAATTTTAAATCCAAACTTAGGCTCACTTCCCTGAAAGAAGCCAGGGGGAGGATGCATCCTGAGGAGCACAGACTCGATGCCCAGTTTCCCAGAGGTGGGTGAAGCTAAGGGTGCGGTGGGAGATGTGCTCCAGGAAGAGGACGGAGGAAAAGCAAACCGGTGGACGGGCACCGAGGGGATGACGAGGAGACAAGGACGCGGAAGACAGCTGTGGGGGGCGATGCGTGTAAGACGAATAAAAGAATTAGCGGCAAGTGCCTTATCCTTTCAAAAGCTCAGGATTCAGACCCAAGAGAAAGGTCTCTTTCTCATCCACAGCCCACGCAACCTAAATATTTGCACTTATTTACCTTTTAGAACATTCAGGCTGCAAAGGAGAACATTACAGACTTAATAGTTTATAAGCAACAGAAATGTATTTCTGAGAGTTCTAGAGGAGGGAAACTGAGACGAAAGTGCTGACCCATGTGTTGTCTGGTGAAGCCTGGATTCCTGGTCAATAAAATTGGCTATTTGCTTAAAGTTACCACAGGTGACAGAGAGGACAAATAAGCTTATTGAGGGGTCTCTTCTATAAAGGTGCTCATTTCATTAATGTGGTCTCTGTCTTCAAGATTCAAGCCTCACCTCTACATATCTCCACATTAGGAATTAATTTGCATCTTACACATCTAGAGGAAGGTGGCAGGATATAGTCTATGGAGCTACCTACAGAGGAGTTTTGTTTTAAAAGAAAAATATAAAAAATAAAATAGGTCTATGGTAAACGGATTTTCCCAAATATTATTGTGGAGTGGTCTAAATTTGAGCCAAACTTTCATAGTATTGTAATTTATTTGGTCACTGCATTGTCTTGTAGTTCAGAAACCTCACACCTTACATTTGCCCTAACAAGGGAAAGGTAGGGTGTGTTACATAAGAATATATATATATACAGCCTAGCAAACTCTGAGTTAAAAATGGGTAGTCATTTTGAAAAGGACAAAGGCATAGTAAAATACTCAAAATGTCAAAGGCAGATTTTGTTAGACCTAAAAGACTCATGGTTTATTAAAAAGTTTTGAATATCACTTAGATCTC
Organism: Thryonomys swinderianus; assembly: GCA_004025085.1. NCBI lineage: Eukaryota > Metazoa > Chordata > Mammalia > Rodentia > Thryonomyidae > Thryonomys > Thryonomys swinderianus. The sequence continues at coordinate 16,822 of PVIC010030826.1, forward strand.
GAAACTATAAAACTTTAAAAATTCTCTTTCCATTTGTTAAATACTAAGGATATACTTGATGGAGATTTTGATAGAGATGTACAAAATCTTTTTAAATTAAGAAAGAAATTTTCTCTGGGCATGGTGGCTCATGCCTGTCATCCCAGCACTTGGGAGGCAGAGCCAGGAGGATTACTGAGTTCGAGGCTTGCTTGGGTTCCATAGTGAGCTCAGGGCCAGCCTGAACTACAAAGCGAAACCTTGTCTCAAAAAAAAAAAAAATTCCCTTAATGAGAATTGGATTTAGCTTTCACAGAACTGAGCCAGCTAGATACAGTAATGTAATTCAGTGCTGAAAACAAGGTTTGAGGGACAGTGCAACACCTCTCAGCATGAAGGACAGAGAAGATGCTGTCCTTCCTGGCACTGTTTTTTACCTTTCCATGACTCCCTCTCTGGGCTCTCTCTTCCCTGCACAGAAGGCTCCACACCCCCCTTGACTTCCCTGACTGTGACTTACTCAACGGTTTTCTGCACAAGTGGCTGCTCAGTCTTATAAGTGTTAATTACATCAATGGTCGAAATGGGCCTGTATTGACCATCTTCTTCCTAGGTGACTCCTCATGTCTCATTCTACAATCCCTAATTTCTGAGGTCCGATTGCTGGGCTATACAGCAAAATATCCTCCTATGCTTTTATCCTGGATGCACTCCATATTTTATGCATGTGATAGCCAACTGATTATGTCCATTTAAATTAAAAATGCCCTACTAATTGGATCACTACAGTTCTGGGTGTGACTGAAGAGGTTTACTGAAGACAGAAGACCCAGATGGGTGTGAGTGGCACCAGTCAACAGGCTTGTAGCCTGAATGGAATAAAGGGGAATGAAGGAGGAAGGTGCTTCTGTTTTTCTGGAGCAGCTCCAGTCTTCACCTTCTCCTTGGGTGCCGTCTCTGGCTTCTGGCACAGTGCAGCCCCTTCAGCCTCCAGCCCAGACCCTTAGGCCTCCTGATAGCAGACTCATATGGGACTCTGATGTGAGCTGTAAGCTTTTAACCTTGGACTGGATCCTTTGGCTCTGTGACACAGATAATGCCTCTTGCACTCTTCCATGCCTGACTCTGCAGGTGCCCATTGTGGGCCTGTCATATAAATCTTCACGTGTTTATCTATCTTGTGTTAAGTCTGTTTCTCCAGTGAGAACTGACAGAAGTGATGCAGCTGGCTCAAAACAGAGCTCTTCATTCCCTGTGTCTGCTATTTGCATGGGACGACACATTCAACACCCACTCTCAGATTAGCTCTGCTCTGCTAGGGCTGCTTGTACACACCATAGTATTCTGTTTCTTACCTCGGGGACCCTAAAAAACAAGCTCCTGCAGAACAGGGGAAGTTTCTGTAATGCAAAATGCTTTATCTGCAGCAGTCAGTGCAGTGTCTGATAGATTACTATGTGTTTAACCACAGAGTTATGACAGATGAATTAATAACCACACATGAAGAAATCTGTGATTCCACCATCATTACTTTCATTACTTCCTATCTTTGCAGACCCTTTATGATCCAAATTGCCCTCTGCATTTTGTATCACAATGACCTCTGTCTTCCTCCTTCACTTTCTCCTGATCTCTCAGCCATCCTTCACGTGTCACATAATTTGTTAATAGCAGTGAGATGAATTTCTGCTTGACAAGTGTTTTATCATAATACTGTTCCACACAATATCTAGCTATAAAACAGAACTACAAAGCAATCCTTTAAACTGTCTCTCCCTGAGTTTTGTCCATGCTTCTAGACACAGCCAAATAAAATGGTATAATCATGTATGCGGATGACACAAAAACAATAGTCAGCTTTAGGTGAATCTGTGAGGAACTGCAGAAGACTTATAGATGTCTGCCCTGCCCTGTGGGATCAGCTACTGGGATTATTGCAGACATCTGCCCCACCCTGTGGGATTTTCAGCTACAAGGATTATTGTAGACATTTGGGGTGTGAAGGCTCGGTACCAACTAAAGGTGCAACAAGCTCAGGCATTTTTCCTTCTGCTGCTACCCAAAGAAGCAAAGGTCGAGCCTAGGCTCAGCCTTTTTCTCAAGGTTCCAATTTTGTTGTTTGTTGGTTGTTAATCCTTTTGCTGTTGGACTAAAGAGGGTCTGGAGCTTGCCACAAGGGTTCGAGCTGCATCCTCTTCCCTTGTCTCCCATATTAATCTTTAATAGCACTAGGCAATTATAGCCAATGGATACACCTTGAGGATCTTCTGCTCAGAGAAATACATAGGATGCACCAGTGTGTAAATACCATATTGTTTCTCTAGTGTGAGAAACTGAAGTTGTAAATGAGGTATGAATGTGTAATAGGTACTGTGAAGAAAATCTTCAAAGAGGAAGGAGAATTGGGGGGAGGTGAGGAAAGCAAAGAAGGGAAAGGGAACATTTGAAGGTAAAAAGGAACAAATGGAAACAAAGACTATGTATAAAGGGGTGCAGGATTATAGGGAGGGAAGGGGAATGTGAAAAATAAGATATATCACGTATAGGTACAAATTCTCAATGATGAATGGGATCATAATCTATACTTAGCATTTACACATAAACTCAATAAAAATATTAATAGGCAATATTTATGTCTAATCCCACTCCTCACCAAGACATGCTCAGCACTTGCTCTCCTTTCCAACTCTTCAATGCTGAGCACATACATGGATGTGGGCATTGACTTAGCGGGTGTAAACTACTGCTCAATTCCTCCATTTTCAAATGCTTCTCTGTCTGCCTTCATTCAAACATCCTTCCCTTCAGATTCAGATTTCTTTGGTCCCTCCATTAAGGAGCCAGGGGATAATATCCAGTCCTTCAATTTTTATTCTTTGGCTTTATTGGCACTGTTTCCAAAATTACCTTCAAATTGTGGATATTTCTTATAGGGAAGTCTAATATAAATCTATAGTCACATTTTCCCTTGGAAGGATAGACAGACGTTTATTTGTTTAGGAGATTCCCTTCTTCTTAAACATTAATGCTATGTAAAGCATTGTTTTGACCTCGGTTTCATAAATAAAATAATGCTTGTTGCTGAGCACCCTACACCTGTGTTCCTGTTCACGTAGAATCAAAAGTTTTCTTGATTTCACAATTGTACAGTGATTCCAGACCAAAATTTCAAATATATCTTTGTGGATGATCTAGTCTCAAGGTAGAGAAGGTAAATTCAAAATAGACCTCCCTTAAGTCTCGAGAAGAAAGAGGAACTAGAGATAAGAAAAGAGTAGAAGGTCAGAAAGACCTTGGTTCATGGCTTACTAAGAATTATTCAGCATGCCAAAATACCACAGTTTGGGGCCACTGTTTCTGGGCAGCAGCAACTATAATTGTCAAGATACATATACATATTTTGCTCAAACTAGAAAATACATTGCTAGAACTAATTGATGTCTGCAAAAGCAACAGCTGTTACAGTTACTCTACAAAAGGATGCTGCCAAAGGCCACTCTTTGAGGGCTCAATGCCATTTTTGCTTTTGCTTTCGAATTCAAGACTTGGTAGCTGGCTGGACACTTTCCTGACTTCGACACATGCTTGTTTCATCTACTCTTTTGCCAGAACATACAAAGAATTGTCATCCACTCAACTAAAGGCTTATTTCTGCTCCTGCTAATGCTGCTCTTCAAATACTGCTCTACAAGAACACACAAACTGTGAGATGCAGTACTAGCAGTTGAGAAGCTAAGAGAGAATTTTTAAAATTCCACAAAAGTGAACAGTTCTAATCCCTTGGGAGTGTAAGGTAAAATAAAAATAAATTTATCCCATTCATATGCATTAAAAACATTTAAGGAATGCCTAATCTGTGCTAGAAATTCAACCAAGTTCTGAGGAAATAAAAAAGATCTATCCTGTTTTTAAAAGTTTATTAATAGTCTATTCAACACACATTCTGACTTGATTTCTCTCACATTAACCTGCAATCTAAGGTGTTAAATATAATGTAAATTATAGGACATCACATAGAGATCATGAAACTAGTTGCATTTTACGTAAATATATAAGCATTAATAATGTCCACTGAAGAAAACATAGTCTCCTTAACAAATTGTGCTGAGAAAACTGGTTATCTATGTGCAGAAGAATAAACCTAGATCCATATCTCTCACTTTATGCTAAAATCAAATCTAAGATCAAAGGCCAAGATACTGAAACAGAAATGCTGAATTTGCTGAAATGGAAAAATGGTGAAACTGTTATCCAGAAAAGTGACAGAGTGCTTATAGCAGTGAAACTTGGTTTAGAAAGCAAAACTATTGGCTGACTAAAGTTCACAAACAATTTGAATACTGAAGAGTTGAGAACATTCCAAGTTAGAAACCAAGATCAGTGGCAATTCTCTAATTGGCAGGTGACTGTCTCCAGGGGATATTGATCTACTTTAAGTGTCTTCTTACCAGTCAATTTAGTTACACTGCGTTATTTAAATGGAACCTGCTATTTCTGTACATTATGATCATAGAAATGCCTTCTTGTTTTCTGAACTTTTGAGTCTGTAATACTGAAGGCCACCAGTAATTAGTTTTTACAGCACCATTTCCCCCAGAAAACTAAGCACTTCTCTTTTTTTGAGACAGAGTCTCGCTTTGTAGTTCAGGTTAGCCCTCAGCTCACTATTTAGTCCAGGCAAGCCTTGAACTCAGCAATCCTCCTGTCTCTGCCTCCTGAGTGCTGGGATTATAGGTATGAGCCACCATGCCCGGCACTGTGGTATGTGGTATTGATTGCTGGTGGGTGTGAGTCACCATGCCCAGCATTGTATGTGGTTACCGGGGATCAAACTCAGGACCTTGCGCTTGCGAGGCAGGCGCCGGAACCACTGAGCTAAATCTC
>PVIC010030827.1:0-21669 GCA_004025085.1 Thryonomys swinderianus
TCTCTCTCTCTCTCTCTTTCTTTCTTTCTTTCTTTCTTTCTTTCTTTCTTTCTTTCTTTCTTTCTTTCTTTCTTTCTTTCTTTCTTTCTTTCTTTCTCTCTTTCCCCTCTCCCTCTCCCTCCCTCCCTCTCTCTCTCTCTCTTTCTCTCTCTCTCTCTCTCAATGGGGACTCTTACAGAGTTTAAGCTGGCCTTGAAGTCACTTTGTAACCCAGGGTAGCATCCAAATTTAAGGTGATCCTATGCTCTTTTCAGCAACACATATAAAAAACTTAAGGTGATTCTCCTGTCTTAATTTCCTGAGTGCTGGATTGCAGGTATGTTTTACAACACTCAGTTTATTCTTTTTTTTTTTTTTTTTTTTGAGACACTGTCTCACTTCATAGTTCAGGCTGGCCCTGAGCTCACTATGTACCCCAGGCAAGCTTTGAACTCACCAGTTCTCCTGCCTCGGCCTCTGAGTGCTAGGATTTACAAACGTGAATCACCACACCCTGCATTGTGGTACTGAATGCTGGTGGATGTGAGTCACCATGCCCTGTATTGTTGCATGTCGTTACTGGGATCAAACCAGGAACCTTGCCCTTCCTAGGAAGGTACTAGAACCACTGAGCTAAATCTCTGGCCCTGAGATGTCATTCTTTTTTTTTTTGAGACAGGGTCTTGCTTTGTAGTTCAGGCTGGCCCTGAGCTCACTATGGAGCCCAGGAAAGCCTTGAACTCAACAATCCTCCTGCCTCTGCCTCCCCAGTGCTGGGATTACAGGTGTGAGCCACCAGGCCCAGCACTGTGGTATGTGGTACTGATTGCTGGTGGGCGTGAGTCACCAAGCCCGGTATTATTGTATGTGGTTATGGAGAATTGAACCAGGGACCTTGGACTTGCTAGACAGGCGCTGGAGTGACTGAGCTGAATCTCTGGCCTGAGATGTTATTCTTGATGTGTTCTTTACTCCATGTAACTTTAGCATGTAGGCATTCAATTTGTATTTTCATATATGTACACTTTATTACTTTGTGAGGTGTTATTTTATGCATTTTTATGTGTGTATTCTATTAGCAGTACATCACTTCTTAGACCAGGAACACTGTGTTTTTCCCCTGATAGTTTCAGCAGTTAATGCACATAAAATGAATGAAATGAAATTGGTTTTGACGTGTGGAGCAGGAGATACACTGGACATAATGTGCACTTCTTGGGTAGGACCACAGCCTCTCACATCACCGAAATCATCAGGATTAAGGTTGCTCTGTTGACCAAGGGTCACTTTGTCTTCTCTGAAGTGATTCCAGAGTAGAGAGGGAATGAGCTTGAGGTTTCCTTACAACTGGTAAAACAGTACCAGTTGAACAATTTAAGATAGAGAAAATACAGCCAATTTCAGTGATCAAGTTTAATTGTAATCACATTTAAACCTAATTTTTATGTCTTCACTAAAGTTTTCAGTTAAGGGTTTCAAAATATGCTATAATTGCTGGGCGTGGTGGCTTACACCTATAATCCCAGTGCACAGGAGGCAGAGGCAGGAGGATTGCTGAGTTTGAGACTTGCCTGGGCCACATAGTAAGCTCAGGGCCAGCCTGTACTACTTAAGTGAGACCCTGTCTCAAGAAAACAAAACAAAACAAGAAATATGCTATAATTGTTTAAAATGTACATTAATACTTGTTTTTAATTTCATCCATTTAAGGAATACATCGCCTTAAACAGAGTTTACCAAAAAGGAAACCAGGATTCATGACCAAATCATATGACCCAATAGCACCCATAGCGGAAGAAATCAGCCAAGAAGCACGTCTCCTGTGTTTTGATGAGTTTCAGGTACAGTAGAGATTTTTCCTAAGTGTAGAATATTGAATGGGATGTGAAGATTTAAAGTTGAGTCCTTTTTTTCCCCCCTCACTGAGTTACAAATCAATTCTTTCTTACCACTTCAATTTTACTGTCTTATTCAGCAATCAGCAAATCATGACCTGTATGTCTGATCCACTTGCTTCTGCATGGCCCATCAAAAAAAGATTTTTATATTCTTCTTCTTTTTTTTTTGAGACAGGATCTCACTTTGTAGTTCAGACTGGCCCTGAACTCACTGTGTAGCCCAGGTTAGCCTCAAACTCATAGCAATCCTCCTGCCTCTGCCTCTTGAATGCTGGGATTACAGGTGTGAGCCACCACAGCTGGCAATTTTTATATTCTTAAAGGTACTTGAAAGAAAGAAAAAGAATCCATTAGAGAATCTATGTAGTTTGGAAAGCATAAAATCTTTACTATTCAGTCTTTTTTAGGAGAAGATTATCCACATCTAAGTTATGGTCATGGCTCTACCTGTCTTTCCCTATGCCACAGAAATAATGTGGTTTTTTTGTTTGTTTTTTGAGACAGAGTCTCACTTTTAGTTCAGGCTGGCCCTAAATTTACTATGTAGCCCAGGTAAGCATCAAACTCACAGCAATCCTCCTGCCTCTGTCTCCCAAGTGCTGGGATTATAGGTGTGAGCCACCATGCCTGGCATTGTGGTGTGTGGTACTGATTACTGGTGGGCATGAGTCAAACACCTGGCATTGTGGTATTTGGTTATCCAGGATTGAACTGGGGACCTTGTGCTTGCAAGCCAAGCTCTGGAACCACTGAGTAATCCCTGGCCTGAGATAATGTATTTCTAAAATAATGTCTTTAGAAATATTTGAGTATTTTTGAAAGCATTATATAAAGAACAGTGTTTCACACATTTCATTTAAATCTCACAACTACACAATCTGTGATAAAGGGAAAGAATTGCCTTAGTTGAACTGTTAAAGTTTCTTCTAGTCTTAGGCTTTCCTGATGTTATACATTTAAATTGGTAGTGAGTTATTTCCTGATCTCCTGTCTTTAGTGGGAAATTTAATAAGGGGGGACTGTGGTGTGGCCAGAATGCTTTTCTCGAAAGTGTTGCATGACAGGATCTTTGTTTGTTCTTCTCAGTCTGTTGAGGCAGCCTGGTGTTCACCTTTTATACTGTAGAGCAGGTGCTGCCTGCCTCTCTGAAGGCACATGGAGTATGCACATGAATTGCAGGAAGAGAGGAGCCTCATTTAGTCTGAAAATGGCACCAAGTTAACAATTGCACTACATTCAAGAACAAGTAAGGACTATTTAGTTCGGTATGGTGGTGATTACCTGTAATCTGAGCACTTTGGGAGGCTGATGCAGGGATCCCAAGTTTGAAGTCAGCCTGGGCAACTTAGCAGGATCATCTCAAAATAAAAAATAAAAAACGCACTAGGAATGTAGGTTTATGTAAAGGCCCTGAGTCCAGTCCTCTTTAAAAAAAAGGCTATTTCTTCCAGTTTTCTGTTATTAGTCTTTTAAAATAGCTCTATATAAAACCCTGAATTGGCATAGCTACATTTTCAATTTCAATTTCCACTAAAATACATAAAAGATATATTAATACTTGAACTATGCAATGATTTATGTTTTAAAATGTGTTTTTTACATCTCTATTTCATTTAAAGTAGTTATTGTTTTCCTGACAGAGATAAGGTATCCAAAGGCATCAGAATTTTCTAGGTAAAAAAATCATTACTTTTAGCTTTAAAAATTTACATTTCAAAACATCCAGATGAATTATTATTTGATAGACATGAGGTCTTTTCAAAACTAAGACTTAAGTAAGGGAACTTTGAAACTTTGGATAGCAAAGCACATGAGCCAGAGGGAAACACAGAAGAAGTAGGACCGATTTGCTCACTAGGCAGAGCAGATGTGTAGCCAGGGCCCTTGGCACTCTTAAGAATTTATAGAAGCTGGGTGTGTGGCGCATGCCTGTAATTCACCATTTGAGAGTGTAAGGCAGGAGGATCACTGCAAATTCAAGACCAGCCTGAACTATACAGTGAGATTCTATTTCAAAAAACAACCCCTTGAATAACTTATGTAATTTGTCTTAATTTCATTTCTTTTAAAAATCTGAACATATGGAGGCTGGGGATTTAGCTCAAGTGGTACCGCACCTACCTTGTAAGGCACAAGGGCCCTGGTTTGATCACCGGTACCAACAATAACAACAACAAAAATCTGAATATATGGATATGCAGTAGTAAATCCAGCTTATTACTTCTATGTTTGTATTATATTTGTTTTTTATACCAATACAATTTTGAGTTCTTAATTTTTAAAAATATTTTGGTAGAGGAAGGGATTCGTGAGAAGGAATCTTGCTAAGTTGCTCAGGGTGGGCTGGAATTTGTGATCTTGCTGCCTCAGCTTCTGAGAGTTCTGGGATGATAGCTGTGTGTTACCATACCCAGTTATCATGTATTTTTTTTTGAGACAGGGTCTCACTTTGTAGTTCAGGCTGGCTCTGAGCTCACTATGTAGCCCAGGGAAGCCTCGAACACAGCAATCCTCCTGTCACTGCCTCCGGAGTGCTGGGATTACAGGCGTGAGCCACCACACCCGGCCCTGTGGTATGTGGTATTGATTGGTGGGCATGAGTGTCCACGCCCAGCATTGTATGTGGTTACCAGGGATTGAACTCAGGACCTTGCGCTTGCAAGGCAGGTGCCTGAACCACTGAGCTAACCCTCTGGCCCTTGTATCTCCTTGTGATGCTGAGGATTGAATCTAGGGGCTCACTGCTACTAGGCAAGCACTCTTCCACTCAGCTACATTCCTGGCCTCTATTAGGTATATTCTATAGTGTTAGCTACAGTATACAGAGCCCTTTCTATGTGCCTATGTTCATAACTGCTGTCTATATATCATATCATTTAAAACTAAAATTCTATAAACCATACATTAATTATATGGTTTTATACAAACATATATATTATACATAGGTATTAGCCACAGTTAATGTTTCTTGATAGCTTAATATACATCTCATTACAATTTTGCAAGGTTAGTTTTATTTCTGCTTTCATTATATGGATGAGGAAATTGAGAGTCATAGAGGTTAGCAGTTTGACCAAGATCACAGAGCTGGCAACTAAGAGTTTAAATCCAATGTCAGTACTCTTATTAGTAACAGTTATGTTATATGTCTCCTTTGGTATAGTCTTATATTATGTGTTTAAGTATATAGCTCTATAGCTGAGTGAGGTTTTGGTAGATATTTTAAAAATAAAACCTATAAATTATCCATAAGCCTATTAAGCATAATATAATACTTGCTGATTTATTAGAAAATAATTTTTAAATACTTTATTCTTAATGACAGTATGTCTACAATCATCATTTCACTTTTCAAATCGAATCATATTAGTAGTCTTGATTTTTAGCTAATTATTATTGGCCTTTAGGTGATGCTAATTAATATAATATTTATTTTACTACAGGGATAAATGGAAATTACTGCTGCTTAAAAACAAGCATATACTCTTTTTGTGCATTGAAGCTTAAGGAATTTTTAAGATTATGTTTTGTTGGCATTTAGATCACATTTGCAGAATGTATTCTTCATTAGCTTGGTCATCTTTGCTAAGGGTGGCAGTTCAGTTTTACCTGTGGTAGGAAATATGCTATTCTTAAATTGGCTGAAAGCTATGTTTAGATAGATTTAAAAAAAATATGTTTTAGTTGCTAAAATAAAAGAAAGGCTTATCCTCAAAGTTTTATTTAATGATATTCATTTGAATATTTATGTTACTTGTTTACTGTTTATGATTCTAAAGCTATGACAATACTGAGAGAAAGTAATTTTTTAAAAAGTGCTATGTTCTTGTGTTTTTTTTTAGGGACAGTGGAGAGATGTTTTACTAATATGGTAAAAATATGAACAGACTGTCTTGTAAGAGTCTCCCCTGTAAGCTATCAATATCATTCAAAATAGTTTAATCATTTTTATAAATCAGGAAAGCTATTAAAAACTGCTAATAAAAAATAGGTGCTTATTTTTGTGCTAATACTAATTACTGATAATGCATGCTTATGTTTGTCACTCATTACATGGCACTGTACCAATCAGTGGATGGCTGAGACTCCAGCACTTACACATGTAAATTAACCATTAGGCTTTTTTCCCCCCTTTTTTTTAAGTGAGTCATAATGGAAAGCAACTCTAGGTCATAAAAAAAACTCTTCTCTTTAATGCTAATGAAATGTCTCCACTCTGTATTAGCAGACTACCCTTATGGGTAATCTGTAGCCTTCTCTTTTGTTCCTAGTGGTAATGAAATGCTGGGTGCTGAAAAAGCTGGCTCTCCAAGAATGTGGGGCCAATTGTCTTCTGTTCACTTATACTGTAAAATTACTGTTCTCTAGCAAAGCTGAACAAGTGCCGGGACAAGATCAAAAGAGTATACATTGGCACCCAGCTCCACTAAGTGACTCCTGCTTTATTAATTAGTCATAGCTCCTCCAAGTTAATTTACTCTGATAAGGCAGAAACATTCTGCAATGTAAAAACAGCAAAGTATAACAACACAAATCTTTACTGTTTGCGTTCTTCACTTTTCAGTTTAAATCTTTGTACTGTGTAATAAGCTATGTGTTTCTTCACTTCTTTTTAAACATTAGGACACACAAGCTATTTTTAATTTTTTTAAAACATTAGTGAAATAGTCTAATAACCATTGTTATTCTCTAAAACTGAGTAGGCTTTAATTGGTGTATGTATTTTAAAATGAGTAAATTGAGATTCATTTTGAAAATGCAGTTGCTACTAAAATTTGTAAGCTCGGTCTGTCCTCTCATCAGAAATGCCACTGGTGTTTAAGCATTTGAAAAGGGCCTTCTCTGTGACTGGTTTTGCGGAAGCAAAATTTCACAGTGATCCTAAGCTCCAAATTAAATAATATCAACACCACTTTCCTTTTCATTTAAATCACTTTTGAAGTTTCTGAAGTCTTTCAATGTAAGGAATCTTTGGTGGTTTTTAGTAAATATGTTTTTAAGTTATAGCTTGAGACTAAAAAAGAAAAGTGCACTTCCCCCTTTCATGGTTTTGTTTTGTTCAGGTGGAAAAAAATCATTAAACTTTGAATATAACATCAGCTGTAAAGAGAAAAGTCATTTACATTCAAGTAGTTATTAGTTGTCCTATAACCACTTAGTAGCTCAGTATTTTGAAGAAATTATAAGAATTCTATTAGTTTCTATGTTACAGGGGTTAAAATAATAGTGTGATATATTTAGCAACTATATGTAAAGCAAGTTTTTATTAAGATTATTTGAAATATGATTAAATAAATATCAAAACAATTTTACGCTGAGAATATCTAAAACTCATACTTAGGGGAAGTTGTAATGATTAATATCACCTTTCATTGTACATTTATTTGTAACATTAACTTATTTTCTTTGTGAATTTTAAAAATTTAAGTTATTAAGCTTACTTTTTCATTGTGGATTTTAAAAATAAATAATTTTAGAAAGGATGAAGTTATATTTCTCTGTAATCTAATGAATGACAGTTTTATCTGCCCTATACATTTCTGGTTTTGTCTGAGGTTTTTCTTTTTTCCAAAGCACTGTATTAATTGTTCTCATTTTTTTTTTTTTAAACAAGGAATATTTGTGTTTGTGAAGGTTAGCAGAGGCTGGCTGTGCTGGAAGTGACTGCAGTGCCTTTTGATTATTCATGGACAGTAATAGAAGGCACTTAAAAAGAACAATGAAATTGCTTATTTTTGTGATGGGCCATCTGTTGAATTGTTTTGTGCAACAATTGCACAATAGTATCTATGTCATATCATTCTATTTTCAACAGCAGCTGATTATGTCTCACTGGCTACTTGTCCTTATTTCTGAAATCCCACGACTATTTAAAGTCACCTTTGTAGGGACCCTGTCCAGAAAGGTATTAAAAATTGAAAACAGCCTGTGTGTTTTATTTTATTTTTCTCTCTCCTCTTGGAGTATGCAGAGGAAGGGCTGGTGGCAGCAGGAGAAGGGAGTTGGTCATGTTCTAATTAATTAGACTTCCTAAATGTTTGAGACAATTATTTATGCTTTCCACCTGTAGTTCTATAAAAGGAGTTAATACAGAACCATTTGATAATCTGTGTAAAAATGATAGTCTTGCAAAAAAGAGTTATGTTTAAAAGGCTATTCTACAGCCTTTCATGTTTTTAATTGTCTATTCTTTTCTTCATGATGATAATTAGAATTTTTTTCTCTTTGAATTCACTTCCATCTTTAAAGACGATGAGCCATTAGTAAATTTGTTAGAGCAGAAGTGAAATTAAAATAAAACAAGTGTGTTGTTGTTCATAGGTCACTGACATTGCTGATGCCATGATTCTGAAACAGCTTTTTGAAAATCTGTTCAAAAACGGGGTCGTCGTTGTGGCAACATCCAACAGACCACCGGAAGGTAAAACCAAACATTGTGCTATTCTCATCCAATTAGGTAGAAATTAACAAGCTTGTAGATATCCAGAATTTTGTGCTAATTTTATTTTTTAATAAACCTAATGACTTTGCTTATCATTAGTTTTATAACTGGCTTAATCTGAAAAATCAGTCTGTATTCGTATTTGAAAATGTTTATATCCTTAGTGAGTTAAATCCAATTGACCTCCCATGTTGGCTGCACTTGTTATGTTCCCCCTGAATATTAGATAAGTCATATGTACATATCAAAAATACAAGCCTTTCTATCAAAATTCAGTGAAATAAAAGATGAGACTCCTAATTAAATTTTAGAAAAAGACAAAGCTCACTTGCAAGAGTAGTTTCTAATACTTCACTTAATTTATCATTTCTAAAAAAGTACTGTGACTTATTAGGAAAGTCTGATAATGAAATATAAGTAATAGACAAAAACAAGTTTAAAACCTTTCAGCTCATTATATGGTCAGTGTAGGTCCAAGGAACCAAAAAGTAATATCATATCTATGGGATACTACATGTAAACCCTTTTTCCCTGGACTGGTCTTCCTCCAGATATCTGCACAGCCATGCCCTTATCTCTTTAAAATCTTTGGTCGAAAGTTACTTTGCCAGTGAAGCTTAGGCATGGCTGCTTATTTGAATCTATTCAGGACAGCTCTTTTTTCCTGATACTCTCCCTTCTTACTCTGCTTTATATTTTTTTTAGAGACTCACTGTATACTTTACTCACATATTACATCTTCTCATTACATTTTCTCATCTCTTCTGCTATGCAGAAGCTTCATGAGAATGGTGTTTTTTATCTCGTCTATTTTTTAAAAATGAATTCTTGATTGGTACATTTTATATACAGATCACAATCACACTCAACATTGGGGAATTTGTACCAGTGTATGTACTTGTCTGTGTTCTTGAGCAGCTACCAGAATGCCACGCATGTAGATGGACCTCAGGAAATAGTCTTTGAATGTTAAATGAATGTGTGTTTGAAGGTTCTCTCGCTGCAGTGTTGAGAGTAGACTTTGGGGATGAGGCTTTGAGGTTGGCAGTAGAAGACCATTTAGATTGCAACAGTCCTAAAGGGATCTTAGAGAGCTGGGCATTGGCAAGAAGTGGTAATTTGAATAGCCTTTGAAGGCAGAGTTAATAGGATTTACCATAGAATGGGGCCATGGCAATGGATATGGAGAGAAGTATAGATAAGAAGGAGTTTTTTTTTTTTTTTTTTTTGAGACAGGGTCTTGCTTTGTAGTTCAGGCTGGTCCTGTAGTCCAGGTAAGCCTCAAACTCAGCAATCCTCCTGCTTCTGCCTCTGGAGTGTTAGGATTACAGGCATGAGCCACCATGATATGAAGGAGCTATGAAGGAGATTTAAAATGGCACCTTAGTGTAAATTGGATATTTAGGAAAATGAAACAGTACAGATGGGTACTGCCATTCAGTAAAGACAGAAAGCTTTGGAGGTTAGGAGCTCAAAACACAAGACCTGATGGAGGAAAACGCATACTGCCTCCTCTGCATAATTTGGCCTGTTTGTTTAGTTTCTGCTGCTTCATTTATCTCATTCCCTCCATTTCTGGTTTTCAGTTTTCTAGGTAACAATGAGAGCTGTTCTTGGTGATGGGGCTTAAATTGTACCCTAATTTTTTATCCTCTAATAACTTGGTGGTTTTTAGATAAATGAATTATCAATGTTAATATAACTGAGGAATATTTAATATATAATTATATTTTAATAGAAAATAATTGACAGTTGATATCCACACCAGAAATTAGGAACCCAAGAGAGTAAATAGTTGTGGAATAGTGTGTCTTGGAAAGTCTTGCCAAAGAAAAGAAAGCAAAGCAACAATTGAAGGGCAGAGAGAATAAGGTACCAAGGATGGATTTCCTGTACATCACTATGTTTTATTATTCCTGCTTGCTGGGTCCATAGCTTTGTTCTCTGTTCATACAGCTGGAAAATGTAAAAACTTGTCAGCTTATGATTGCTACTTTAGTTTTTAGCTTCCCATTTACTTTTTGCCTATAGGAATTTTCTTTATTTTCTTGCTAGCTAAAAATATAACTAGTTTACTTTGAACATGTCCAGTGTCTTGGAATTATATTACTATCTTATGTTTTATGGGATAATCTGGTTAAGGATCATATGGCAGAGAGGATCTTAGATCAGTCTAAAGGAATAGATAATTTCTAGAAAAAATTAAGATAAAATATGTACACAGTTTGTGTCTTAGTTTTACAAAACCTCAAATAAATGGTTCATTCATAAACTTGTCACTTAGGTTAAGTACTACAATGACTATACACAATAGATATATTTTTACTTTTCAAAGATTATAGTTTTGGATCATTTGAAAAGCTAGACACAAAATCCACATTGTCAAAAAAAAAAGCCTAACCAAAAAAATAATTAAAATAATAATGAAACGTGAGCATTCTATTCAATAGAAGTAATACAATTTTATGGGGAAAAAGACTATATGTAAATTGAAGCGACATTTTTCATTGGCATTAGCACATGAGGTGCTGAAAAGAAAAGGGCCCTTGTTTACTGAACCTCGAACTGTAACAATAGCGAATTCTCGAATGTCTAGGTTTTATTTACTTTTCCTTCCTTCCTTCCTTCCTTCCTTCCTTCCTTCCTTCCTTCCTTCCTTCCTTCCTTCCTTCCTTCCTTCCTTCCTTCCCTCTTTCCCCCTCTTTTCTTCCCTCCCTGTCTCCTTCCCTCTCTCTTTCTCTTTCTTTATCTCTCTTTCTCTTTTTCTTTCTTTCTCTCTTTCTCCACATGATCCTCCTGCCTCACTTCCCAAGTGCTCAGATTACAGGTGTGCACCACAATGTATACCTGGCTTATTTAGTATTTCTTTTAATGAAAATTTGAGTAGCTCTTTTTTAAAAATTTCTTTATTGGTACAATTTATGTACATCTCACAATCACACATTGAGGAATTTGTACCAATATACGACACAAGTTAATTCTTATTTTTACACAAGTTAATTCTCATATCCCTACCCACCCACACCTCCCCACCCCCTATATACGTGCTATTTTATTTTCTTTCAGAATCCTATTTATTCCTTCCCCTCATTACATTCCCACACCAAATTTCCTTTGGAAACCTCCCATTCTACAAAAACTGTCATAATTTCTAGAGCTCATTTGCATCTACAGGTGCTCATATCAAAGAAAAGATCTGGTATTTGCCTGTGATTTATTTATTTCACTTATTAGTATGTCCTCCAGGTATATCCATTTGCACATAAATGAATCCATTTTGTCATTCTTTATGGCAGAATAATACTCCATTTTATAAAAAAACCCACATCTTCTCTATCCATTCTCCAGTTGATGGACATTTGGGTTGTTTCCAAGATTGAGCTATCATGAACTGAGCTGCTATGAACAACAGTGTACATCTGTCTTTCCAATGTAATTTTAAAAATCGTTTTGGGTATATTCCTAGCAGGGGGATAGCAGGGTCAAATGGGACCCCTAGTCCTAGTTTTCTGAGAAATCTCCACACAGATCTCCACAATGGTTGCACAAGTCTACAATCCCACCAACAGTGGAGAAGGGTTCCTTTTTCCCCACAGCCTCGCCAGCATTTATGGTTGATTAATTTTGTAATTGTGGCCATTCTTTGTGGAATGAGATGATATCTCAGTGTTGTTTTCATTTGCATCTATTGAATGACGTTGAGCATTTCTTCATATGCTTCTTAGCTACTTTGACTTCTGCCTCTGAGAAGTGTCTTTTCATTTCAGATGCCCATTTTTGAATTGGGTCTTTGAACTTGGGGAGGCTGATCTGTTTAAGTTCTTTATATATTGTGGATAATAGCCCTTTGTCTGATAAACAGCTAGTAAAGATTTTTTCCCATGTTGTTGGTGTCTTTTAGCAGTGCCAGTGACTTCTTTTGCTGTGCAAAAGCTTTTCAGTAGGATGAGATCCCATTTGTTGATTCTTTCTGCTAGTTCTTGTGCTCTAGAGGTTTTATTCATAAAGTTTCTGCCTAAGCCAATGTCTTCAAGAGTTTTGCCTAACCTGTTTTCCAGCAGGCTTATTGTTTCTGTTTTAATGTTTAAGTCTCATATCCATTGTGAATTTAGTTTTGTGCATGGTGAAAGAGATAGGTCTAGCTTTAGTTTTTGGCAGGTTAATGCCCAGTTTTTCTAGCACCATTTGTTAAAGAGGCTGTCTTTCCTTCATTGAGGTTGTTTGGCTCGTTTGTCAAAGATAAGGTGGCTTAGTGTATCCGGGGTTGTTTCTGGATCTTCTAATCTATTCTACTGGTCCTCGGGTCTGTTACTTTGCCAGTACCATGCAGTTTTTATCACAGTGGCTTTATAGTAGAGTTTTAAATTGGGGATTGTAATCCCCCTGCCATGTCGTGGTTGCTTAGAATAGCTTTTGCTATTCTAGGTCTGTTGTGGTTCCAGATGAATTTTTGTATTATTTTCTCTAGCTCTGTGAAGTATAGCATTGGAATTTCAATTGGAATTGCATTGAATCTGTACAGTATGCAAGTATAGCCATTTTGGAAGTATAGCCATTTTGACGATGTTGGTTCTCCCTACCCAGGAACAAAGGATGTCTTTCCACATTCTGGTTTCCTTTTCTATCTCCGTTTTCAGAGTCCTATAGTTTTCAGAGTAGAGGTCTTTCACTTCCTTTGTTAGGTTGATTCCCAGATATTTCATTTTTCTGGGTGCTATTGTGAAAGGGATTGACTCCCTAGTTTCTCTTTCAGTGAGTCTGTTGTTTGTGTAGACAAAGGCTGTTGATTTTTGAGCGTTGACCTTGAATCCAGCAATATTACTAAACTTGGTAATTAAGTCTAGCAGTCTTTTGGGTGAGTTTTTAGGATCCTCTATATAGAGTATCATATCATCAGCAAATAATGACAGTTTAACTTCTTCCTCTCCTATCTTTATTCCTTTTATATCTTTGTCCTGCCTGATTGCTATGGCTAATGTTTCCAAGAGTGGTGACATTGGACATCCTTGTCTCATTCCTGTTCTTAGTGTGAAAGGTTTCAGTTTTAGCCCATTAAGTATGATGCTGGCTGTTGGTTTCTCATAAATAGCTTGTATTAAATTGAGGTATAGTGCATTGATTCTGATTTTCTGTAGGGTTTTGATTCTTATAGGGTGTTGGATTTTGTCAAATGCTTTTTCTATGTCTATTGAGATAATCATATGGTTTTTGTCCTTGAGTCTGTTAATATAGTGTATTACATTGATTGATTTACGTATGTTGAACCAGCCTTGCATCCCTGGGGTAAATCCGACTTGATCAGGGATGTATAATTTTTTGATAACTGTTTGTATTCTGTTTGCCAGTATTTTATTGAGGATTTTTGTGTCATTGTTCATTAGAGAGATTGGCATGTAGTTTTCTTTTTTGGTGGGATCTTTCCCTGCCTTTGGGATCAAGGTGATGGTTGCTTCCAGGAATGATTTGGGGAGTACTGCTTCCCTTTCGATTTCATTAAAAAGATTGAGAAGTACTGGTAGTAACTCTTCTTTAAAAGTTTTATAGAATTCATCAGTGAAACCATTAGGACCAGGGCTTTTCTTTGTTGGTAGTTTTTTTATTACATTTTCAATTTCCCAGATTGATATTGGGTTGTTAAACATTTTCATATCCTCTTCATTCAGGTTTGGAAGTTCATATGTGTCTAGGAGTCTATCCATTTCTTCTAGATTTTCCATCTTCTTGAAGTACAGATTTTCAAAGTATGTGTTTATTATTCTTTGGACTTCGTCTGGATCTGTGCTGATTTCCCCATTTTCATTCCTTGTAGCATGGATTTGAGCCTTTTCCTTACTTTGTTTGATAAGGTTGGCTAAGGGTCTGTTGATTTTATTTATCCTTTCAAAGAACCAACTCTGATTCATTGATTCTTTGTACTGTTCTCTTTGTCTCCATTGCATTAATTTCTGCTCTGATCCTTATAATTTCCTCTCTAGTATGTGCTTTGGGTTTGTTTTGCTCCTCCTTTTCTAATTGTCTGAGGTTCATCATTATATTGTTTATTCAGTTTGCTCTATTTCCTGAGTGTTGGCATTCATTGCTATGAATTTCCCTCATAGAACTGCTTTCATTGTGTCCCATAAATTCCTGTATGTTGTACTGGGGTTGTCTTTTAGTTGTAGAAACTGTTTAATTTCTTCTGTGGCCCATTGGTTGGTCAACAGAGTGTTGTTAAATTTCCATGTGTTTGTGAGGATCTTGGAATTTCTTTTGCTATTCAGCTCCAGTTTCAAGGCACTATGGTCTGATAGTATGCAGGGGATAACTTCAATTCCTTTGCATTTATTGAAGCCTGTTCTATGGACTAGAATGTGATCTATTTTGGAGAATGATCCATGAGCAGCTGAGAAGAAGGTATATTCTCACTTTGTTGGGTGAAAAATTCTGTAGGCATCTAATAAGTCCATTTGCTCAAAAATTTGATTTAGCTTAAGTATTTCCTTACTGATTCTTTGTCCAGTTGATCTGTCAACTTGTGACAGTGGAGTCTTAAAGTCCCCTACTACTATTGTTTTCATGGTTATCTGGCTTTTCATGTCCAGTAATGTTTGTTTTATATAGTTGGGTGCATTAGAGTTTGGTGCATAAATATTTATGATTGTTATTTCTTTCTCTTGGATAGTTCCCTGTACGAGAATATAGTGACCTTCTTTATCTCTTTTAATCAGTTTGGGTTTGAAATCTGTTTTATCTGCAAACAAGATAGCCACTCCTGCTTTTTTTGCCATTTCCTATGGCATGGAGGATTGCTTTTTAACCTTTTATTTTCAGTCTATGGGTTTCCTTCTGAATTAGGTGTGTTTCCTGTATGCAGCAGATTGTAGGATCTTGCTTCTTGGTCCAATCTGCTAGTCTGTGTCTTTTAACTGGCCTATTGAGTCCATTGACATCAATGGTTATGACTGATATGGCCATATTCAGAGCTGCCATGTTTCCCTGTTCTTGGTTCTTTTCTTGTTTGCTTTTCCCCTTTCCTGTTTAGTTTCTTGTTTGCCCCAGTGAGTTCACTCTCCTGGGCCTCATGGGTATGGAATTTTCTGTGTTTTTTTTCCCAAGATGTTCTTTAGAATGTTTTGGAGTGCAGTTTTCGTATTTGTGAAGTTTTTCAGGTGTTCTTTATCATGGAAGTATCTTATTTCCCCATCTATGCTAAAAGATAGTTTTGCAGGATACAACAATCTAGGCTGGAGGTTGTTTTCCTGCAATATTTGAAATACTTCCCTCCACACTCTCCTTGCGTTGTTTGTGGTGAAAAGTCTGCTGTGATCCTAATGGGCTTCCCTTCATAGGTGATTTTCTTCCTTTCTCTCACTGCTTTCAGTATTTCATTCTTTTGTTGTGCATCTGGAACCTTGATAATTATATGTCTAGGTGTAGTTTTTTTTTTTTTTTTGAGACAGGATCTCGCTTTGTAGTTCAGGCTGGCTCTGAGCTCACTATGTAGCCCAGGCAAGCCTCGAACTCAGCAATCCTCCTGCCTCTGCCTCCCCAGTGCTGGGATGGGAGGCGTGAGCCACCACGCCTGGTAGGCGTAGATATTTTTATATCATGGTGTTTTGGAGTCCTCTAGGCCTCATTTATCTGTATGTCCTTTTCTTTTCCTGTGAAGTTTTCTGTTGTTATCTCTGACAATAGCTTTTTATGTCTTTTACACTGTCTCCTGCTTCCTCAGTGACTCCAATCAGTCTTATATTATTTTTCTTTGCGTCATCTAGAAGCTGTTGGATTGATTTCTCATGGTTATATTCCATGGGTTATATCTTTTCTGCTCGTTAGCTGCTATGCTGTCCTCTAGGTCTGTGATCTGGTTCTCTGCTTCATTCATCCTACTTTTCAAGCTTTCATTCTCCTTCATCATTCCCTGGAGCTCTGCTTGAAGCTGTTTAAAAGGTTTCATTGCTTCTGCTATCTTGGATTCTATCATCTTGCTGATCTCTTCTTTAAATGATGTCTTGCACTGTGGACAGTATCTCTGTTTTGATCTCAGTGATGAGTTCTGATTTCCATTTTACTAGATCTGCTTTAGTCACCATCTCAAAGAGTCCTGGTGTTTGAGTTTCAGTTTGCCCTATTTGTCTTTTCTCTGAATTTCCATCTGTTGGTGATCTTTGTGTCTGGTTTTTTGTATATTTTCTTATTTCTACTCTTTTGTTGTTATTAATGCTACTTGCTTGATTCTTTGCCTGATGACAGGGCAATGTTTGTTGCAGTCCTCTTTCCTTCTATTATCTGGGGCCCTTTGGATGTGGGACCTTCCTGGGGTGTCCTCCTTGAATCTGTAATGACCCTTGAGAGTTCTCAGTTCTAACACATCATGGGAGGTATTTGAGCAGAACAATCACATCATCTTTGTTACCATAATACAATCAGTGCCAATATTAGCATTAAACACAGTAAAAATGAAAAGTTTTGTTAATTCCTATTCTGAAGACTTTGAGCTTATGAGTTACCCCTATGTCCATATGCCAAAATTTAGAATTGATCAGCAATGTGTATACAACATATAGGTCATGAATGTACCCCCAGAACCCTTTGGGGAGAAAGGTCACTGGGGATCAGGGAGGTAGGGAGACCGGAGAAGAGTGAAATAGGGTTAGCAGATTTATGAAGATCACCTAGACCCGAATAGGTTATATATGCCAGCGGGTAACAGAAGATAAAAGGACGTCTATAAAACTGTACCAATTGTATGCTGTAAGACCGTTGGAGACTTTGCTCACCTTCTTATAATAGTACAGAGGAAATAGGGCAGCCTAAGAGTCTTTTACTTCTGGGTATTGCTTCTGACAGGAAGATAGGAGAAGATGTGGGGATAAGAGGTGAATAGAGGGATCTAGGAGTAGATGGCAGAACAGAAGCTAGATTCCTTTGTTTTTTATCTTGCCTTGTCTCTCAGCATGGCTCCAGTGCGGAGGGATGCAGGAAATGGCTCCGGCTCCTCTCGGGCCTGGGTCCTCACAATGCAGCTCTGGGGTAGGGTGGGGGCCAGCCAACCGGCCTCAATCCTCCATGGTGGGAATGGTGCCCAGGTCCATACCCAAGTTGTCTACGCCGCTCCAGGATGGAACAGGCCAGTCGGCAGGCCTCAGCCCTCCGCAGCAAGAACCAGATGGCGCCCGGGTCCATTCCTGAGTCATGTGCCTGAGTAGCTCTTTTAATGAAAATGCATTAGGTAGCATTAGAATGTTGAGAGTAATCCTGTTTTCCTTATATTACCAGACAATACCACTATGATTTCTTAGATTAACATGTCCATAGCAAATAAAAGACTAGATATCACTGGAAAGTTAGCTAATAGTTATGTTCATACACTTAAATTTGTGCATGTCAATGTAATTTATCATTTGAGTGCTTAAGAAAAAATATCTATGATTATTGCCACCAAGGCCAAAAAGCATTTGGAAAAATTTAACATCTTTTCTTATAAAACATAAATGGATACTTTCTTAATATACCAAATATATCTGTTTCAGTTCAAAAATCAGAATAATACTTAACAGGAAAACTGGCAGTGTTTCTACTACTGTTGTAAAGTCAAGGCTGACAACTATCACTCTTAATGTTGAATTAAATTACATATAAGAAGACTGTGAGAAGAACTTGGTGGGTAGTGAGAACCAAGTGTCTTAGTTTTATAAAACCTCATATTCTGATTGCACAGGTATACCAATATTAGAGATAGCATTTATTATTCTAAAATATGTAAATGGAAAACATCCTAATATGGGAACCATAAAAAGTACTGAAGCATAAATATGATTATGGAAAGGTAAAAGACATCTTAACAGATGATTTGCCAGAGGTAAGAGAAGTATGTTTTAGGACATTTCTGCTTTTATGTTTTAAACATTAGGAGACTATGAATATCAGAAGATCTAAGATGAGAGAAGACAGCAGAATAAGTTTAAAACTTCTTTATTGATATATTATCTGAAATAAAGCTAAATAAATGAGATTAAATTAATTAAAATTAAATAATTTAAAACCAGCAATATGCTGGGCATGCTGCCTGCCCATAATTCTAGCACTAAGGGAGGTTGAGGCAGGAGGATGGCAAATTTGCACCCTGCCTGGGCAATTTAGTGAGACTATCTTAAAATAATAAATTAAAACACTTGGGAAATAATTTTAATTTTAATATTGTGATCTCAAAGTGACACTATCATCATTTGTGGCACTGATAATTAGGGATCTATGCAATCAAGTATTTTAGAATTCAAAATACACCTCGACTTTATTACAAAAAAAGATATCAAGGAAAAGATGGTTTTTAAAGCAAAAGCGAAAAACAGCTGAAAAGAATAGAAAGCACAGTCTAAGGTTAGAGATTTCAATGACAGGAAATATAAATGAGTTAAATTCCTCTATTAAGAACTAGGAGCTGGGAAAAAAAAAGAAAGAACTAGGGGCTGGGTGTGGTGGCTCACACCTGTAATCCCAGCACTCAGGAGGACTGCTGAGTTTGTTTGACTGGGCTACATAGTGAGCTCAGGGCCAGCCTGATCTATAAAGCAAAATCCTGTCTCAAAACAACAACAACAACAACAACTAGAACTTCTGATATGACTGAGTAAACTTCTGGCCAAATCTTCTCATGAAAAACAAGAATAAATTCTGAGCAGAACTCTGAATGTAATTATCTGAAGGTCCTGGAGTGTAAAAAAATGCAGCAGATTCTGGATGGGTACAGAATTTGGAAGAGGGTCCATTGTAGGGAGTTTTCAGTTTTTTACGTCTGTCAGCCTGAGGGCAGGGTAAAGTCAGGGCTGAATTGGTGCCTGAAATTCTAATAGAAAACCTGGCATCTTTCTAGCCTGAAGAATTAGAGTTTGGGGCAAGTGCTATTGCTAAAGATTGAGATAACTAGATTGGTATATCCTTGCATTCTGTGGGCAAACCCTGCCCGTATCTCTTGAGTTCTGAACTGCAAATGTGCAGGTCACACTAATATTGTTCAGTTAAGGTTAAGAGCCCAGAACTGAGACTTGAGCATTGCTCAAGAAGAGAGTTTGTAGTTTGAGCCTAACTGAGGTAATTTCCTACCAAAGCAAATACACCAACACTTCAGCTAGTAAAATGGAATTCATAAGGTTCAGCATACAATTCAAATTGAAGAAACTTGTTCTTAAGAAAACATGATCATCAGAGATCAACACCAAAATGAGCTTGATTAGGAGACAAGGACTTTAGAGCGTAATTGTTGGGAAATGAGGTAGAGAAAATATGTTTGTAATAAGTGAAAGGACAAGAAATGTCAACAGAAATGAAATCATTAAAAATGTAGTATTTAGGGCCGGAGGGTTAGCTCAGTGGTTCTGGCGCCTGCCTCGCAAGCGCAAGATCCTGAGTTTGATCCCCGGTAACCACATACAATGCTGGGCATGGAGACTCACGCCCACCAGCCATCAATACCACATACCACAGTGCTGGGCGTGATGGCTCACGCCTGTCATCCCAGCACTTGGGAGGCAGAGACAGGAGGATTGCTGAGTTCGAGGCTTGCCTGGGCTATACAGTGAGCTCAGGGCCAGCCTGAACTACAAAGTGAGACCCTATCTCAAAAAAAAAAAAAAAAGTTAAAGATGGGGGCTGGGTGTGCAGCTCAGTGATAGAACACTTGCTTGCATTTGAGAATCCCTGGGTTTGATCCCCAGCACCAGATGCATGCATACATGGACACACATTCACACATGCACATACATATACATGCACAGAAAGAAAAGCTAAGGATGGACATTGTAATCCTAGAAAAACAATATAAAGCTGAATAGATTAAAGAGGAATTTTGAAATATATTCAAATAATAATAATAATAATAATAATAATAATAATAAAAGGTAGGAGCCAGATATGGTGGTGCACCCTGTAATCCTAAGACTTGGGAGGCTGATACAGGAGTATCACTGTGAGTTTGAGGCCAGTCTGAGCTACATAGCAAGACCCTGCTTTAAAAAAAAAAAAAAAAGAATTAGAGAGCCCATTTGACCTTGCTGTTCCCTCCCTAGGTATGTACATGAAAGAATTAAAAGATTCATATCACAGTGACATATGTGTACCTATATTCATAGCAGCTCAGTTTGTGATAGCTAAATCTTGGAAACAACCCAAATGCCCATCAGCTGGAGACTGGATAAAAAAGATGTGCTTTTTCTATAATATGGAGTATTACTCTGCCATAAAGAATGATGTTTGAGTCATTTATACTCAAATGGACATAACCTTCAGGACATACTCATAAGTGAAATAAGTCACAGATGTGTAAATATCATGCCTTTTCTCTGGTATGAGAAACTGATGATGTAAATGAGCTCTAGAATATGTGATATTGTGAAATAGAAAATATTCAAAGGAAAATGGGGTATAGGGTTAAGTAACAAGGGGAAAGAAAAAATGTGATGGTAATTGAAAAAAAGGGAAACGAAGCTTATGTATATAGGAGATGAGGGGTTTAGGGTGGGTAGGGGAATGGGAAAAAAGAGAATTAAATTGTGTTATATACTGTTACAAATTCTCAATATTGAGTGTGATCATGATGTGTATATATAATGTATCAATGAAGATTCAAGTAATAAAGGAAAAAAGAACAGAAGGAAAACAGGAGATGCTTAATAAAATCTAGAACTACATTTTCAGTGTTAATGAGCTAAATATGCCAATATGAAGATAAAGATTTTTTTTTTTTTTGAGACAGGGTCTCGCTTTATAGTTCAGGCTGGCTCTGAGCTCACTATGGAGCCCAGGCAAGCCTGGAACTCAGCAATCCTCCTGTCTCTGCCTCTCGAGTGCTGGGATGACAGGTGTGAGCCACCACACCCGGCACTGTGGTATGTGGTATTGATGGCTGGTGGGCATGAGTCATCATGCCCAGCATTGTATGTGGTTACCAGGATCGAACTCAGGACCTTGCGCTTGTGAGGCAGGTGCCGGAACCACTGAGCTAAATCTCTGGCCCTGAAGATAAAGGTTTTAAGAATAGATTAAAGGGCCGGCAGGTTAGCTCAGTGGTTCTGGCACCTGCCTCGCAAGCGCAAGGTCCTGAGTTCAATCCCCGGTAACCATAGCTCAGTGGTTCTGGCACCTGCCTCGCAAGCGCAAGGTCCTGAGTTCAATCCCCGGTAACCACGTATAATGCTGGGCGTGGAGACTCACGCCCACCAACAATCAACACCGCATACCACAATGCCGGGTGTGGTGGCTCACACCTGTAATCCCAGCACTCGGGAGGCAGAGACAAGAGGATTGCTGAGTTTGTGGCGGCTTGCCTGGGCTCCATAGTGAGCTCAGGGCCAGCCTGAACTACAAAGTGAGACC
>PVIC010030828.1:0-21677 GCA_004025085.1 Thryonomys swinderianus
CAGGCTGGCCCTGAGCTCACTATGGTGCCCAGGCAAGCCGCCGCGAACTCAGCAATCCTCCTGTCTCTGCCTCCCGAGTGCTGGGATTACAGGCGTGAGCCACCACGCCCAGCATTATATGTGGTAACCGGGGATCGAACTCAGGTCCTTACGCTTGCGAAGCAGGCGCCGGAACCACTGAGCTAACCCTCCGGCCCAAGGTGGGTCTTGCTCTTTTGGAGTTACCTAACATTTCTAAGCCAGCATGGCAATCTTCCCTTTTAAACTCATTTAGAGCCATACAAGTATTTTGCATTTCTACTACATATGTCAATTTTATATAAAGTGTATGTATAGATTATACTTACATGTATTTATATACATAAACACATTGTAATTTATTTGTATATTTATACATGCATGCATACAGGCTACTTATACTTACAGTGGTGCTTCAGTTCACAAACTCAATTTATTCTACTACTTTGGGCTATAGCCATAGTTGTGTTTGTCACCCTATGTGTTTTCACATTTTCTGGGGATCTTTTTGTTTATTTTTTTCTGCATTGAGGCTTGTAAATTGCTTATGGTAGATAGCTTTACTACTAATAGGGAGACTATCTTAGAAAATGACTACTTTTTAGAGATTTCTTCTAGGCATAGCTGGCTTTTGGCTTTTAAGTCCATGTCAAGATCCTTTTCTGTTTATCTGAGAGGAAAGTCTGCAGCTTGTTTGATCTACCACCCATTGCTTTGATACTGGACAGTAATATTGTTTAAGACATCCAGACAATCAGGTATTGGCATATAAGGAAGAGCAATTGATCACAACAACTATGTAATTTTAGCTAAAGTAATCAATCAATCAGTCATAACAACAGCATCAAACACAGACTGGAAAATGACAAACTGTGATATCTAATAATTTGCCTCCTTCAACCCAAGGTATAAGGTTTATAGTTACACAACAAAATCTAAGATAAATCAGAAAATAATATCCACTCAGTAGGGCAATTTTGCTCTAAAAGGAGAAAAATTTAAAAGGGAGGAGAGGAAAAGACAGAGAAATAAAGAAACATAATTCAGCAAGGCTGAAAGACAAAGAAATATTACTCAAGCCTCAGGAAACTCATGAAAAAGACAAGAAGGAAAGAAAGCAAGAAAAAACACAAAACCAAGAACTTAACAGAACACAAAGAACTAAAAATGATGTTCATACTCACACATAAAACAAAAACAATATGAAATAAACAAACAACCCACCCCCCAAAACAAATCATCAAGAACAATAAAACCAAAAACAAAGAAAAAAAATTTCTCTGTGATTTCAAGCCTGTGGTTGTCTTCTGTAGCATACAGTTTGTGGCAGTGTCCAATTCAGGGCATGACTCTGCTCTCACTGGCAGACAAAGGAGACAGCCAGAGCCCAGATTTGTACTGCACAGTCACCAACCACCGGCCAGTAGGATTAGCTAGCTCAGTGTGCTGGTTCTGGGGTTAGCAAACCGCAGAAAGGCAGACTAACTCTGGCTTGGTCATAGAAGTGGGGCCTACAATATTCTGGGTGGCCATTTCTGTCCTGGCCATAGCTCCTTTAATGTGGAAATTTCTTATTTGTCCCTCGTGCAGTTACTTTAAGAGTTTAATACTCGAGCCTGATATGCAGCCACCCCACGGCTTCTGAGTCCCAGGTTCAGTTGGCCCCTCCCTAGAATGGCATCTGACCAAACACTTCCTCTGGGTGACTTGGCAGTCATTTGGACTGGAGTCACTCACCAGCTATAGCAGCACAGTACAGTATCCAGTGTTTCATTCCACTGGTGCACTTCTCCCTGAAGACTTCTAGTCATCCATTTCCACTGTCTTCCCACAGATTCGGTCTTCCTTTCAACTTGATTGGCTTGGGAGCCACTTAGAGAATTAGTAACTCACATTTTGGAATGTGTCTGGGTGAGTTGTGGAGGCAAGTATTAGTTATTTTTCCATTGCTGGGACAAAGTACTCCACATTCACATCTTAAAAGAGAGAGGTTTATTGGGCTTGCAGTTCCAGAGTGCACAGTCTGTGGTTTGTTGGCCCCAAAGCAGAAAAAGCATGGTGGAAGGACTTGGCAAAGCCAAGCCAGAAAGTAGAGAGAGAAAAGGAAGGAATTGAAGACAAGCATATACTCTTCCAGGTCATGCAACCTGTAGTGCACTTAGGACATGGTTCTACCTCTTAACAGCACATTCACTTATGAATGTGTTGATAGATTTACTCTATTGTTTAGTATCCCCCATCCAATCAAATGCTACAAGTCCCATCTCTGAACATACGACACTTTTGAGGGACATTTTGGGTTAAAATTGTGACAGAGCATAATCTTGGAGACTATATCTCATCTATGGCTGATTCTTGTCTGATATGGCTCCCTTTCTCTGCTTTCTGGTTGCCACAAACTAAGCAGTTTTGCTCCACCAGGCATTTCACTATGATGTGTCTGTCTTGGGACCAGTAGACCATAGATCGAATACTCTGACACCATGAGCCAAAATAAACCTCTTCAAATTATACATGTTGAATATTGTGTCTCAGTGACAGGAAAGCCAAATAATACAATTTAGATTGTAGTGAATATATCAATACATTTTTGAAGAATTGGAACAGAGCCAATATTCAATTTTCTGAATAATAACAAGGCCTATATCCTCTAATCTTCATTAATTTATCTTTTCAATGTTATTTAGTTTTCACTGTATATATTTTGTATATTGTTAGTTTTGCCCCCATTTAATCTATATTGTTTGATAAATTATACCATTTTATTTCAATTTCCAATTCCTCATTGCTTATATAAAAGCAAAAGTATAATCTTGCCTCTGGTAACATTGCTTAATTTAACATTGTTACAGAAGGATTTTCTACATTAATAGAATTTTATGCATTTGTTATCTTATTTTCTTTAAATAAATACTTTTAATTCCCCCATTCTGCCTGGAAAAATATTTGTAAAATATATGTTACACATAACATAATGTCAAAGACAATGAGTGGTAAGCAGTGGTAACCTAAGCCTACCCTGCTCAGTGAACCTGTCAGTCTTAGATGCTCTTTCCACACGTGGAAACAACCTGTACATTTCTGGCACATGAATACCTGCCTCCTTTCTCTTATACTGTTAAAACCTGAGTCTGTGTATGGTTGTGGTTTGCATGTATGTGTCCCCCATGGTCCTCATGCTCT
This sequence comes from Thryonomys swinderianus, assembly GCA_004025085.1. Classification (NCBI taxonomy): domain Eukaryota; kingdom Metazoa; phylum Chordata; class Mammalia; order Rodentia; family Thryonomyidae; genus Thryonomys; species Thryonomys swinderianus. The sequence continues at coordinate 3,202 of PVIC010030828.1, forward strand.
CGAAGACAGGGCTGCAGGGAGTAGACCAGACAGTGTGGGAGCTGGAGCTAACTGTGACAGTAAGGGGTAGGGACTGATCATAAGAGGCAATGTCGCTGATGGTGTGAGCTAGAAGTGTAAATCTTCCTCTCTGGCTCCACTTCTGATCTCTGTCTCTGCCTCTTGGCTGCCATGACATGAAAAGGTTTCTTGTGTTCTGTCTTCTGTCAGGCCTTTCTGCCTAGCAGTTGGCCAACTATGGACTGAAAGAGGACTAGAAATAAATGTAACCTCTTTTAAACTGTGTGTGTTGAGTACTGTGTCCCAGCGACATGAAAAGTGACTAACACAGTGACACAAAAGTTGACATAAACTGGGCAGGCTGATTGTGAAGCAGTGTCTATTCAGTGCACTGTGACAGCCAGAAAAGATGAGGGAACCTATATAAGCAAGAGAAAACAAGAGAAGTAAGGAAGAACACTGGGGAAGAGTCAAAAGGCAGACTCAAAATGCAGAAGAGAAATTTGTAGGAGGTGAGGATGAGAAAATCTTCATATGATCTTATATTTGAAAAGGGTAGCCATCTATTCCCTGAAATCTGACAGCCTGAAGCCAGTGATTTTAGACTGGAAAATAAAACCAGAGGATTGCAGTGGACAGTGGGGAAAGGGAGTAGAGTAGAAGAATTTCCAAATGCTGTGAAGAGATAATGTCCAAGTGCATAAGAGAGATTTATGGAAGGGAAAGATGGTGAACACTTCCACATAGTCTCAGATATGAGCAGGTAGCAGAGAGAAGGGTCAGGTAAGACAAATTAGATCATGACAGAGGGAGGGACAGAACAGAATGTGCCACTGAAGGGGGGTGGCCTTGAAAACAGTGTGGAGAAAAGATCCTCTCCCTGGAATGGGATCCACGAATATTGAGCATTGTTAGATAAAAGGAGTGGGAGATCAGGTCTGGAAAGCTTTGTAGGGCTCTGAAATAAATTCTCCCTTTCTCTGACCATACCATGTTGGACCCATCAACCCTCTCCTTCCCCGTGGACCTGTCCAGTTTTATGACGTCTAAGCCTCTCTGCTCGCCTTGGGCTCCTATTGGCTGCTGACGCGCTGAGCAAACAAAACCCAAAGGTGTGGCCACCTTAGGACAGCTATATAAAGGGAGGTCAGGGCCACTCTGGGCAGTCCGGTGGGCGAATCTCACCTAGCGAGCATGGCTAAGCGTCCAAAAGGGCGGGCCAGGGGGCCAAGAACCCCGCTGAGAGAGGAAAGCAGAGTGGTTTCGGCTGCTAAATTTAAGGGAAAGGTGAGTAGACCATCCAGGCTCCTGCCCTTGTCCCCTTTGACAACCCTCCCAAGAGGCCTACTGTCCTCAGACTGCCCCTTCCTATGAAGCCCCTGTGCCCATCGCCCCTCCCTCTGCTCCCCCAAACCAGTGCTCTTCTGTGATTTCTCCCTCTGTCTTTCCAGGTCAACAAGAGATCACCCAGGATCCGGAGATGCCCACGGAGGGCCATGGAAGAAACTGTCTCCCAGAGAGCTCGCACTTAGAAAGGTCAGAGGCAGACAGAGGCAGCAAAGTCCGGAGTCCCTCGGGACCAGCCATGTAATCAACTCCAGGGAGAAGCACCAGGGCAGGGTCCAGGCCAGGGCACCCTTACAAGTCTTCCCCCACACATACTGGTCCAGAACCGCCGAACCCGGAGAGGCCAGAAGACAACCAACAAGATGGGCCGGAAGGAGTCATCCGAGGATTCTTATCCATGCTTTATGGCATTGTGCCAGGACTGCACCAAGAGAGGCTTCCGATGTCGCCATCATCAGACAGATGGCTAGAGGTCTGTGGACCTCTGTCGAGGTAGTGCCCACACTGAGCACCCGCCTTTGCAAGGATGGTGGAAATAAACTACCTCTTGTGAACCTGTGAATGTCTGTTCATGTGTTCCCTGGTGGGGGGGGGGGCTCAAGAAGGAAGGATGGAAGAAGAAAAGGGGGGACAAGAGGAGGGATGAGGGTGGAAGATGGGATCTTACTATTTCTTATTGAAATTTGAGGGTCGAAGTTCAGGTAGATATTGTTTTCTAATAGAACTATTGAATCAAATAAAATTGATATATATTTTATGTTCATTTAATCCAATGAATTTATTCTCTTCAGACCCCTATCAAGACTCAGAGATTAATTATGAGCCTCTAAAATTTTCCAATATTTTTGGTTTTGCCCGATAACTTTATTTTTCTGACTTGCAGTTTGATTCCTTCTTTTTTTTTTTTTTTTTTTTTTTTTTTTTTTTTTTTTTTTTTTTTTTTTTTTTTTTTTTTTTTTGTGCTTTTGAGACAGGGTCTCGCTTTGTAGTTCAGACTGGCCCTGAGCACACTATGGTGTCCAGCCAAGCCACCGCGAACTCAGCAATCCTCCTGTCTCTGCCTCCCGAGTGCTGGGATGACAGGCGTGAGCCACCACGTCCGGCATTGTGGTATGCGGTGTTGATTGTTGGTGGGCGTGTCTCCACGCCCAGCATTCTATGTGGTTACCGGGGATCGAACTCAGGACCTTGCGCTTGCGAGGCAGGCGCCGGAAACACTGAGCTAACCCTCTGGCCCGATTCCTTCGTGTTTGATAAAATATTCACATTATTACTCTTCTTTGCAATTTAAATTTTAATTTTTTTTCATGATCCATGGTACAGATTACCTAGATCCATATCTCATGCACTCTCTAGAGGTTTGTTTATTCTGTGATTGTTAGACGTAGTGTTTTATATATCTGTATTAGATTAAGATAATTACTGAAGAAGTTCAGGTCCTCTGTATCTTTTTAAAAATTGTGATACAGGTACATTTTATATATACATGATGATCACACTTGACACTGAGAATTTGTATCAGTATATGACACAACTTAACCTATAACTCCCACTCCCTATATATATGACTTTGTTTCCTTTTTTTTACCATCACAATGTTTTCTTTACCCTCATTATTTACCCCTACCCTCTATTTTCCTTAGGATATCTTCTATTTTACAGTGACTATCATATATTCTAGGATATATATATATATTTTTTTTCTATTTTATAGTGACTATCATACATTCTAGGACATATATATTTCTATTTTACAGTGACTATCATACATTCTAGGACATATACATATTTTCTAGGACACACACACACAAATGTCCCATTTGATCCTGCTGTTTCTCTGCTAGGAATATACATGAAAGAATTAAAAGATTCATATCACAGCGACATATGTGCATCCATGTTTATAGCAGCTCAGTTTGTGATAGCTAAATCTTGGAAACAACCCAAATGCCCATCAACTACTGACTGGATAAAGAAGATGTAGGTAGCCGGGTGTGGTGGCTCACGCCTGTAATCCCAGCACTCGGGAGGCAGAGACAGGAGGATTGCTGAGTTCGAGGCTTGCCTGGGCTACATAGTGAGCTCAGAGCCAGCCCGAACTACAAAGCGAGACCCTGTCTTAAAAAAAAAAAAAAAAAAAAAAAAAGATGTAGGTTTTTAAAAAAACAAAATGGAGTATTATTGTGCCATAAAGAATGATACATTTGAGTCATTCATACTCAAATGGACATACCTTGAGGACATGCTCATAAGTGGAATAAATAGGTCACAGAGGTGTAAATACTGTACATTTCCTCTAGTATGAGAAACACTGTATCTTTAAAACTTCCCTTTATTTTGTACTGTCATGATACAAAATATATTCACCTCCACCAAGAGTTGTTTTCTTATCATTCTGGTCAAACCATCTTTTCATTAGATGTAGTACGTGGTGAGCACCATGTTTTCCCTTCATACAATGGTGGGTAGCACAGCAAGAGCCAGTTGGTAGCACAGCTTGGCAGATTCCAAGAAGAAAACCCGATCAGCAGTGTTATCAGCAGCTAGCTGCCAGTCTGCTCACAGGTTGTCCCTCTCTTTCTGGACCATCGCTTGACTCCTACTCTGGCTCTCTTCCCTGGCCTCCCTGGGTTTGTCTTAATGATTCATCCTTTTCTTGCAATTATGATGTGTGCACTGCAACCTTTCCCAACTAATCGTTGCCTAGTCATCCTGCTTCAAGTGCTGCTCCCCTTCCAAAGCAGAACTCCCAGCCTGCTTTGCAAGTAGACTCTGAGACATGGATCCTAAAACTTTCCCAAAGCAGGAACATTCTAATACGTGTATCAGGTGAGGCACATGGGCAGGTCCCCTGACATCTTGTAGATGCAGCCTGGGTGCCAGGATGTTGTAAACGGAGCCTTTGATCAGCCTGGTGAGAGAGGCTACAGCCAGATGAGATAATTTTGTGTTCTGCTATATTGTAACCCCATGAAGGGACCATCTCTGGGTGCAACAGGGATTAGGTGAACAGTGTGGCAAGGCCCTTGTAGGTAACACTACATCGTATTCCTCCATATACTTTGTACAGCTCTCTACCCTTTGTACCTTTCATTGTCTGAAACTGAGTCCCAAAGAGGGGTTAACACAATGAAGCCAGTGTTTTATGGTTTCCCACGTCCTTTCTTAATGCACTGTAGCATTAACATTTTGTCTTCAACTTAGGAGGAAAGGACCAGCAAGCTCTGTATTCCCTGTTTTACAAGGCAGAAACCTGGGTATCAAGGTGGCAAAGTGTCTTGTGCAAGGTATGTGTGCAGACAGTGTCTCTGCTGCGCCGTGGAATCAGCTGGCTCAGTGACCCTGCTCCTGAGCAACTGTGGCTCCTTCTGTGCCCTTTATAAATAACACTGTGTAGATCAAGAATAGCTATGAATGGCAATCAGGGAAGGTAGAAGAGCCCCCATCTCCGAAAAGTCAACTTCCTTATTTCCTATCATCTGTTCTTTATATGGCTCTTTAGTTATATTTTTGTTTCTCATGTAAGAGAAACCATGAAATAATATTTAATCTTCCATGTCTGATTTATTTCAACTAATATTATACTCTCAAGATCCATCCATTTTCCTACAAATTATTCAATTTTATCTGTCTCTATGGCTAAATAATATTCTTATATATATATCACATTTTATTTATCTATTCATTTGGTGATGGGCATATAGGCTGCTTCTAAGAGTTATTATGAGTTGTGCTGCTATATATGTAAGCATGCATGGATTGCTGTAATATGATTACTTTAACTCAGGAAGATAACCAGGAGATACCCAGGTGTGGCTGAGTCAAATGGAATTTTTAATTTTAGCTTTTTTAGGACTATCTATACTGATTCTCACAGTAGTTGTATCAGTTTTCATTCCCACAACAATATAGAAGGCTACCTTTGCCTCCATATCCTGGTCAGAATTTTTTGTTTTGTGAGTCTTCTTACTGGAGTAAGGCATTTTTATTGGAGTAAGATGGACTCTTAGTGTTGATTTGATGTGCATTTCCCTAGTGACCAAATATGTTAAAACATTTTTTTGTGTGTGTACTTATTGGCCATTGGCACTTCTTTTTAATTTTTAAAAAAATTTTAAAATTTTAATTTTTAAATTGAATTCTTTATCTGTACATTTTATATACAGCTCACAATCACACTCGACGTTGGGGAATTTGTACCAGCCTATGACACGAGTTAATTCTCATTTTCACCCATATCCCCACCCACCCTGCAAGCCCCCAACATTGGTATTTCTTTTAAAATGTGTCTGTTCATCTTTATTTGTCCATATTTTGACTTTTTAAGTTCTTTCTATATATTCATTTTTTGAATTCTTTCTATATTGAAGGTATCAGTCCTCTGTGAGAAGAGTAAGTGATAAAATATTTTGCCATTCTGTAGTTGTTCCTTTGCTCTGTGGATTGTTTCTTTTGCTATGTGGGAGTTTTTTTTTAAATTTGACATAATCCATTTGTTGATTCTTGGTATTGTTTCTATCTGTATTTTGTTCAGGAAGTACTACTTATGCCTATATATTCAAGAGTTTTTTTTTTTTTTTTTTTTTGAGACAGGGTCTCGCTTTGTAGTTCAGGCTGGCCCTGAGCTCACTATGGTGCCCAGGCCAGCCGCTGCGAACTCAGCAATCCTCTTGTCTCTGCCTCCCAAGTGCTGGGATTACAGGCGTGAGCCACCACGTCTGGCATTGTGGTATGCGGTGTTGATTGTTGGTGGGTGTGTCTCCATGCCCAGCATTATATTCAAGAGTTTTATGTATCTCATCTTCCAGCAGGTTCAGTGTTTCTATAGTTATTATATTTGAGCTATTTTGGTTTGATTTTAGTATAGTGAGAGTTAGATCTATAATTATTCTTCTAACAATAACTGGTTTTCCAACCAGCATTTGTAAAATAAATTATCTTTTCTCTTGTGTCTGTCCTCCCACCTTTATAAGAATTTTTTGAGAACGGGTCTCCGTGTACTTTAGGCTGGCCCTGAACTCACTGTGTACCCCAGGCTGGCCTTGAACTCACAGGAATCCTCCTGCCTCTGCCTTCTGAGTATTGGGATTACAGGCATGAGCCACCACACTGGGCTGTCTTTAGCCCTTCTGTGAAAGATGAGAGGGCTCAAAGTGTGTAGGGTTCCTCCTCCACTACTTCCAAGAGAATCTGCGTAGCACTTGCATTCTTTCTTTCATGAAAATTTAACAGAATTTAGCAATGGAACACTAGAGTCAGTCTTCTTAGTGGGAAGATTTTAATTATGAACTTAATTTATGTTATTAATAGTACTCTGCATATTTTGTGTTCCCATTTTCCCATTTTTATAATATGCATATTAGAATTGTGTCCAAATTGTTAAATTTGTGGACAAAAGCTGTTTATAACACTCTCTTATTTTCTTTTTAATGTCTGAAGGATCTGTAGCAGCCCCCTGTGTTATTCTGATATTGCTAATTTAGATTGCTGATTTCTCTTAATAGTCTAGATAAAAGTTCATTGATTTTACTGATTTTTTAAAGAACACACTTTCTGTTTCATTGATTTTTTTCCTGTTTTCTATCTTGTGTCCACTTTTGAATGGTGATCCTTATCCTGTAATATATATGAGCTATGGGTTTAGTATCATACTTTGCTTTCCCCTTTCTCTGCTCTTTTTGCGGTAGAATTTTTTATAAGTGATTTTATTGGTACATTTTATATACACATCATGATCACACTTAACACTGAGAACTTGTATCAGTATGTGACATATCTTGATTCCTCCCCTGCTCATCCTACAATCCCCTCCCCCTAAATACATAAGCTTTACTTCCTTTTTGCCATCAAATTTTTTCTTTCCCTTCTTTATTTACCCCTTCCCCTTTTCCCTTTGAATATCTTCTATTTCAGAATATCTGCCATACATCTAAAAATTCATTTACATTAAGTCACTGCTCTTAGGCTACTTTTCTTGGCTAAGAAAGTTATATATTTCCTTGTCAGTACTCTCTACATCTCATCTTTTTGATACGCTATGTGTCCCAGGTCTGCCTAGTGAGAGGACCTAAAAGCAATGACATTCTCTTAGAAGTGGAAAATTCCAGTGCTTAGCTTTGGTTTCTCATATCATTTTGTCATTAAGCAAACTAATTATCTGTAACAGTCAATGTTTACTAGAGAAACAGATATAAAATGTACAAATATATAATTGTTTACAAGACTGACTTACAATGGCCGCCCAAAGAGTCAGATATGGAAGAGTGCAGGGGATCTGTCTGCACACCACAGACCGAAGGATTCTGTTGAAGGCCTGGAGCTCACTGCAGTGTGTTGCACAAATCCACATCAGGAGGATGATGACTCTGCACCTGAAGGCTGAAAAATCTGCACCAGGAGATGTCCAAGATGAAAGCGAAATCTGGAGCACCTCTGAAGAAACAGAAGCGGATCTATCTGTCTTCATTTCCCCTTTATACCATCCAAGTAGCAAATCACTCTAGGATGGGCCTTCTACACCAGTGTGGAATTGATGAGCCAATTTAGTCAAGCTCCTTTTACTCAAGTTGACACAGTCAATTATCACATGTCCTTGGAGAAATGGCTGATGGTATAGCTATGGCAGGAAATATACAAGATAAGTCTGGCACATGTTGTAGTCCCAGAAAAGAAGGATGTGTTCAAAACACAAAAGGATGGGGCCACATTGAACAAACCTAAGGGCCAAGATGAATGAGCTCCTAATGGCTAGAGCTGGAACAAAATAGATAATGTGGTACTGATTTAAAAGTAGAAAATAAATATCCATGAGTTCATGTCAGTATAAATGGTTGAATAAATAAATGGGGAAGCAGAAATAAAGAACATACCAAAGAAATCCAAATAATTCATGGAGATATTTTCCCTCATAACTACCCACCACTTATGTAAGGCTAGAATTAATAGCGTTGGTTCCAAAGAGTACAAAATGCAAAGGAGGGAGAAACTTCACAGTGGAGAATCCTGCGAGCTTCCCGGTTAGCCAGGTGACCAACTGTGACAAGCCCTACTGAAAACTGATGCCTCGACAGGGTGCATGAGAATGGGACTTCAGCTTTGGATCTTCCTGCTCGAAAAGTCACCACCCCAATAAAATCACAAGGACAACATAAGATAGGCCCAAATGGAGGGACATTCTGCAAAAAGCCTAGCCAGTAGTCCTCAAAACTGTAGAAAGCATCGGAAAGGAGGAAAATCTGGTAGCTGTCACAGCTCAGAGGAGCCGAAGGAGATGCAATGACTAAATGTGGAGGTGTTGTAGAATACCCAAACTGGGAAAGAGATGCACTCAGCTGTTTGGAGGCAGTAAACAGCTTTATTTACACTGGTGGGCCTGACCAGGATCTCTCCCCAAAGAAGTCAGGCCTAGAATAACGGGGAGGGAGGCAGCAGTTTTATAGGCAAACAGGAGGTATGGCAGTAAAAGCTGAGTATTTGGCAATGTTTGGTTGGTTAGATATTTGGCATCTTTTACACCAGCGTGGCTTAACTCCACTGGAGCTTTCCTGGGAATATAGCAAGCAGAGCTTACATAAAGCAGAGCAGCAGATTTGGGCAGAGCAAAGTTTTGGCAGGACTTTGTGAGTACGTCATGCTCCTTTGGTGACACATTACAGAAGTTGTCATGGCTGCTGAGGTACATTTTACAAAAAGCATAGTTACCTAGTTGAACCTTGGTTGCTTAATAACACAGAGAAATCATAGTTGTCCAATTTAATTGTTTTTGTTACCTAGAAATTCCCTTTCAGAAGGATATTGGGGATTAGGAGAAAATGAATGTGATCAGAATGAAATATGGTGTTTAACTAATAAAAATAGATGAATATTGGTTCATTAATTATGTGATGCACACCATAGTACTACAAGATAGTACTGTATAATATATTAATAGTGGGGAAAACCAGGCATAGGCTATTTGGGAACATTTTTACTATTAGCAACTTGTTTTGAAAATCTAAAGCTATTCTGAAACAGTTTATCTAAATGCTAAAAGTAAAACAGATTTCAGATGCTCATTTTTGAATTGAGTCGTTAAATTTGGAGGGTCTGGGCCCAGGGATTTAGCTCAAGTGTTACCATGCCTACCTTGCAAGTCAAGGGCCTGAGTTCAACTCTCATGTACCACAAAAATAAATAAACAAACACATAAATGAATAAATAAATAAATTTGGAGAGTCTGACTTTTTAAAGTGCTTTGTATATTCTACCTAGTAGTCTTTTGTCTGAGGAACAATTGGTAAAAAATTTTTCCCACGTCGTAGGTTGTCTTTTCACTCTGCTGGTGTTTCTTTTGCTATTCAAAAACTGTTTAATAAGATGAGATCCCAGTTATTGATTCTTTCTGTTAGTTCCTACACTAGTGAAATATAGGTTGTAAAGTCTTTCCCTAGGTCAGTATTTCCAATTTTTCAGATGAAGAAGTAAAAGCAGCAAGTAAATATATGAAGAATTGTTCAACATCACTGGTCATTTGAGAGAAGCAGATGAAAACAACACTGAGATTTCATCTCACTCCAGTAAAAATGACTGCTATCAAGAAACCAACCAACAAATGTTGGGAATGTAGACTGGTGCAACCACTGTGGAAATCAGTGTGAAGATTCCTTACAAAACTAGGATTAGATGTCCCATCTGACCTTGCTATTTCCCTGGTGGATATATTCATGAAAAAATTAAAAGCATCATAACATAGTGATATATGTGCACCCATACTTATAGTCTCCCAGTTTGTAATAAATAGTGGAAATAGCCCAAATGCCCATAAACTGGAGACTGGAGAAAGAAGATTTTTTTGTTTCTTACAAAATAGAATATTACTCAGCGATAAAGAATGTCTAATTTATATTAGAGACATTTATAGCTAAATGGTTGCACATTGAGGCCATTCTCACAAGTGAAATAAATAGAACATGTATAAATACTGTATTATTTTTCTAGTGTGAGAACTGAATGTGCAAATGAGGTTCAAAATGTACAATAGGTTTTGTGAAATAGGAAGAAAATATTCAAAGTGAAAGGGGAATGGGAGGGGGTCAGAAGAAAGCAAAGAAGGGAAAATATTTGAAGGTAAAAGGGAAAAAATGAAAACAAAGCTTATGTATATAAGGGAGATGATGGGGTTGAAGGGAGAACAGGAGGATGGGAAAAATAAGAAGCAAGATTTATTCTGTACAGGTACAAATTCTCAACAATGAATGGGATCATAATGCATTCCTAAAATGTGTCAATAAACTCAATTTAGAAAAACAAAATACATGACTACTTAAACTGAGAAACGTGCATATTCCGTATATTTGAACATATTCGCAAACATATGTAAAATAAAATGTGAAGAATTTTCTTGATTAAAGCAAACAAACTCACAAAAAGAGGAGATACTAAGCCATTTCTGGAGATGAGCAAAGGAGGAACGTTCAGTGTGAACAGTCACCAAAGAGAGCCATGGTGTTGCCCTGTGCATCCCCGGTTCCCTAGGCAGGTCTGGACTTAGCCCATGGGGCATATCCAGGAAGACACACTGCTGAATGTGGGTTATGAAAATCGATTGTCAGAGAAGCCTGACAAAGGCAAGCCCATCAAGAGGACAACCAGCCATGGGCAGTTTGTCACATGCAAAGAGAAAGAGGCTGATGTTTCTAGAATGCAGCTCCCCCTCTTGTTATGAGAGTTCACCAGAGGATTGCCTTGTGCCTTTGGAACAAGCTCAAGCTTCGTTAGGGTCATACCGAGACCCTTGATGATGAGCCCTGCTTTCTTCCCAGCTCTGCCAGGGACACCCCACCCCCGTCCAGCATGCCAGTCCTTGCAATTGCATGGTCCTTGCTAAACTGCACTGGAACATGTCTCAGCACATGCACACGCTGCCCCTGTTCACACCTTCATGACAGCTTGGCTATGTTTGCCATTCCTTCAGGACCAGGTTTGGAATGTCAGGTGCCTGGTTTGTCAGTCCCATTCTCAGCTTGGTTGGACCTCCTGTTCTAGGCTCTCCTAGGGCTGAGCATCCTCAGGTTCTGCTTCCCAGACTCAATTCAGTTATTGAATGATGTATTCCACACAGGACCTCATGTTTACCCAAGACAAGAACTGTTACTTTAATCCATCCCTCTCTGCTCTGAAGCTGCAGGATGAAATCTCAGTAGAAGTTTTTGAGAGAAAGACAAAGAGAGAAGAGAGGATCTGAGAAGAAAGGAATGGCTTTGTAAATAACCACAGCTAAAGCTTATGTAGAGCACACTATGATCCAGACATTCATTAATATTTTTATCTCTCCCAGGAATCCCATGAAGGGGGACTGTGGTTATTTCCATTTCTCATGGAAAGAAACTGAAGTAAGAAGACATTCAAGAAGTCAGGCCACTCTGGCTCCTGTGCTTTGCTCTTAGTCATTTACTCAGACCACCACCAGATGCCTGAGACATGAGCCAGCAACAGAATTTCTTTGCAAATAGTTCCAGTCTTCCCCAGCTTTCCCTCATGACACCCTTGGATCCCAGTCCTGTAGCAGACACCTCTGCCCAGAATTAGCAGGCTACAGTGGCACAAGCTTCTTGCCCCTCCTCAGTTCTTCAGTATTGCATTAGGAGTCTAGGAACCTGCTGATTCACTTGACCCCAGCTTTGATAATGGTGGGGCTTGTTTTCTGGATCTTGTGGGTGCCTCTGGTCATAGCACTTAGGATCCAGCTCTGAGTGTCCTGCCCTTCTCAACTGGTTCCTAGTCTTCTAGACCATGCCCACAGACACGGGCTCCTAAACTTTGTTCTCAGGTGCCTGTGTGCCTTTTAGTGATCCATTGTGCCAATACCTATCTGAAGCTCCACCCATCCCATCCCACATTCATCTTTGATTGTTGTGATAATCTCCTTTCCAGGAGAGGAAACAGGCCTTGCAATGGATCTGCAAAGTATCCAAATTCAGCGGTGAACTTGGGCTTGCATTGAAGGCTCCATTGCACTTGTCACTTTCAGCTCTGGATTTGTGATGGGACCATCAAACGTTTGTCCATCTTCTCTCCTTTGAATTCTTTTATTCAGATCTTCACATCTCCAGAAAGGGGGCTTGTGGCACTGACGAAAACCATCATTGCTTTTTTCTTCTGCATCTATGCCTCCTCTGAATGTCACGATTGCCTTCACATGTCACACATGACTGGGAGGTTTCAGTATGGGGGTGGGGAAAAGGAACTTGTCTGCACTATGGGTGAGAATGGAAATTTATATAGCTAGTGTGGAAATCAATGTGGCAGTTCCTCTAAGGACCAAAAGTAGCCAAGTGTGGTGACAAAGGCTTCTCAACCCAGCTGGAGGCTGATCTAAGAGGATTATGAGTTTGAGATAAGCCTGAGCAATTTAGCAATTTAGGGAGACTCTGTCTCAACAACAAACAAACAAACAAATGTAGCCCCCAAATAGAACTGCCCTATGATCCAACTACATCATTCCTCAGTTTATTCCTCAAACAACTAAAATTAGCACACTATGGAGATATTTGCACATCTATGTTTATCGTGGTCCAGTTCACACTAGCTAAACTTTGGAATCAGCCTAGATGTCCATCCCCAGAAGAGTGGATGAAGAGCGTGGCAGTGTTTATACAGACTGAGACGTGCTTTAACCACAAAGAAGGATAAATTCACGTCATGTGCAGGAGACCGGATGGAACTGAAGATCATCATGTAAAGTGAAATAAGTCAGCCTCAGAAAGTCAAATATGTTTTCTTTTATATGTGGGATCGAAAAAAATATTAAATAAAAAATAAATCACTTGAAATTAAAAAGGCAACTATTAGCAAAAAAAAAAAAAAAAAGGAAGGAATTGAGGGATGGGGAAAGAAAAAAGAGAGGGAGGGAGAGAGGAGGAGAAACTGAAAGATCAATCCCAAAGACTTTGATAACAATTTTGACACTAGATGGCGCACACTGCACACTAGTTCAGATTCTTTGAGCTGTCTGATGACATGGGATGTAGTATAAAATTCAAAGTTAAAGTTAAGAAAGTAGAAACATGTCTAAATATTTTATTTCTGATTTTGAGGGACGTTTCAGTTATGATAACCCAATTTAAAAAAACACTTTCATTCACATTTTCCCAAAGAATGGTAAAATACAAAAATACAAAGAAAAACACTAGGGGGCCGGAGGGTTAGCTCAGTGGTTCTGGCGCCTGCCTCGCAAGCTCAAGGACCTGAGTTCGATCCCCGGTAACCATATATAATGCTGGGCGTGGAGACACACCCACCAACAATCAACACCGCATACCACAGTGCTGGATGTGGTGGTTCACGCCTGTAATCCCAGCACTCGGGAGGCAGGGACAGGAGGATTGCTGAGTTCGCGGCGGCTTGCCTGGGCACCATAGTGAGCTCAGGGCCAGCTTGAACTACAAAGTGAGACCCTGTCTCAAAAAAAAAAAAAAAAAACCCACTAGGAAGCAGTACTTTTATGGGATTTAGGGAATTTCACAAATTATGAAGGATGTGAAATCAAGTTCAGCTTTTCCAAAGTATAAATCGAAACCCACTGGGTTAAGTTATGTAAAATCACTGAACAGAAAGGACTATTTATGAAGTAGAACGAGTCGGGAAAATGTTCAAACAGGAAACATGTCTGGTATCTGATGTGATTCTGCACACCAACTTAATGTGCAGAAAGACGGCTTGATTTTCTGACCCTTCCTTTCCTGTCTGTCTGTGAGTTTCACCATCCCTAACCATCCAGAGATTAATTTAGGCCCGAGGGGCAGTTCTAACCTCAGAGGATTTGGGCACAACTTCTGTGTTTGATTGATAAATCCGAGTGATAATGGTAAAGAGTTAGCATAATTGAGTTTTGTGGTTTTTAAAAATATGATATTTAAAAAATTAAAAGTTGTTGGGGCTGGAGATTTAGCTCACTGGTTTTGGAGTCTGCCTGCCAAGTGAAAGATTCTGAGTTCAATCCCCAGTACCACGTATCACAATGCCGGGTGTGGTGGCTCACGCCTGTCATCCCAGCACTCAAGAGACAGAGACAGGAGGATTTCTGTGAGTTCGAGGCTTGCTTGGGCTACGTAGTGAGCTCAGGGCTAGCCTGAGCTACAAAAGGAGACCCTGTCTCAAAAAAACTAAAAGAAGAAGAAGAAAGAGGAGGAGGAGGAGGAGGAGAAGTTGAGGAAGAGGAGGAGGAGGAGGAGAATAAGAAGTTGTCAATTACAATGCATCCTATAGGTATTAAATTGAAGATAATGTAATTTGGTTTTCAAGGTTGCAATACTGTTATGTATTGCACTCCAGTTTATTTTTTAGCTGTATCTTTTTATTAGCATATATTTGCAGTACATGGCATTTACATTTGTTCAGGAGAATATATCTACATTTTTGCCCTCCTCTACCCCATTTCCTCTTCTCCTGATTTCCATTCTCCATTCTGAAAAGTCTGCCTTTATGTTTTGCTTTTCCCATATGTGGAAACTATGTGGTATTTAACTTTTTGGGTCTGATTTATTTCACTTAACATAATGGTCTCAGGACCCATTCATTTTCCTGCAAATGACATGAATTTTTTCTTCATTATGACCGGATGTTACCCCTGTGCATATACACCACATTGTTGTCCACTTGTTCATGGATGGGCATCTAGCTGTTTCCAAAGTTTAGCTGTTGTGAATTGCATTGCTACAAGGACCAATATGCATGTGTTACTGTAAGATGTTTTGTTCGGCATGATACCTGTGGAAGGTAGGCCAAATGCAATTTCAATTTTTAGATTTTTTTTCTTTTTTGAGATAGAGTATCACTTTGTAGTGCAGGCTGGCCCTGAGCTCACTATGTAGCCCAGGCAAGCCTCGAACTCAGCAATCCTCCTGTCTCTGTTTCCCAAGTGCTGGGATGACAGGCGTGAGCCACCATGCCTGGCACTGTGGTATATGGTACTGATTGCTGGTGGGTGTGAGTCACCATGCCCAGCATTGTTGTATGTGGTCACCGGGATCTAACTCAGGACCTTGTGCTTGCAAGGCAGGGGCCAGAGCTAAATCTCCGGCCCAATTTTTAGAATTTTTTTTTTTTTTTTGAGACAGGGTCTCACTTTGTAGTTCAGGCTGGCCCTGAGCTCATTATGTAGCCCAAGCAAGCCTCGAACTCAGCAATCCTCCTGTCTCTGCCTCCCAAGTGCTGGGATGACAGGTGTGAGCCACCACGCCCGGCACTGTGGTATGTGGTATTGATTGCTAGTGGGCATGAGTCACCACGCCCAGCATTGTATGTGGTTACTGGGGGATCGAACTCAGGACCTTACGCTTGCGAGGCAGGTGCTGGAACTACTGAGTTAAATCTCCTGCCCTCTGTTGGTATTTCTTGCCCTATTGGTGTTCTGTTCAGGAAGTCCTTCCTGTGCCTGTGGCTTCAAGTGTTAAAAAAGAGAAGAGAAAGAAAAAATGAAAACAAAGTTTGTTTTAATACAGAGTGGAATAAAGGCTGAAGGAATGGGGAGGGGAAAGGTAATGGTGCAAAAAGTGAAATCAGTATATATGATGTACAAGGACAAATTGCCTGTGATGAATGTGATCACTATATCAAAAGATACCAATGAAATTAATTTAAAAAAAAACAAGTCAAATTTTAAAAGAGTTGTCCTAAAATAGACATGTAGGAGCCAGGCGTGGTGGCTCATGCCTGTAATTTCAGCATTCTGGAGGCAGAGGCAGGAGGATTGCTGTGAGTTCGAGGCTCGCCTGCACTACATGGTGAGGTCAGGGCCAGTCTGAACTACAAAGAGAGACCCTGTCTCAAAAAAAAAAAAAAAAAAAAGACGTGTAGGGCTGGGTATGGTGGTGCACATCTGCAATCCTAGTACTCAGGAGTCTGAGGCAAGAAAATTATGAGTTCAAGACCAGCCTGGACTATCTAAGGAGATCAAGGCCAGACCACACTTCTTCTTGAGTCCCTGTCTCAATAAACAAACAAAAATGTGTTAAATAGACTAAACCAATGGCTCAGAGTAAAAAATGCCAAAAAAAAAAAAGACCCCATGCATTTAGAGCAATCTGATTTTTGACAAAGGGGCCAAAGTATATGATGCAGAAAAGAGCTTCTTTACCAAATGGTGCTGGGAAATTTCATGCAAAAGAAGGAAACTCGAGGCTAGTGCAGTTTTCCACCACCTTTTTCTGTGTTGCAATCTTGGCTGTCAGTTTGATTGGCTGGAGAGATACCTATAAGATTAGTAAAGCCCACATCTGAGTGTGTGTGTGGGCTGATCATGGAGCCAGGACAACAGGGACTATTTTGATTTATGACTGGATGTCCCCACAAAGCCTCATATGTTCCTATGTGGGGCTTGTGGAAAATGACTGGATTTGGGAGCTAATGGCTGCAGAGCAGTCAGGAGATAGGCTCTGGTTTGAAGAGGTAGGTCCCTAGGGGCTATGGTCTAGATAAATTGAAATCCCATTAAGCTCCTCCCTTGCCCTATTCTCCCTGCTTCCCTGCCACTGTGCCATAAGCAGCTCTCCTGAGTTCTCCTCCACTGTGCCCCTCTGCCATGCCACCCTGCCGAGGAGCCAGTGGACTATGAACTGAAACCTCTACAAATTGCAAGCCCAAACAAACCTTCCTTCCTTTAAGTTGTGAGTGGGGTATTCTGTCACAGCAGTGATCATAGTAACTAAGACAGGAACTATATCTGGTCTGTAGGAACTTCCTCTCAGGTACTTTTCTTCTGTTTTCTGCTTCCTGGATGCCACAAGCTTTCTGCCTTGCAGCCAGCAGGCCATAGACTGAAATCTTGAGCCCAAAAGACCTTTTCTACTTTAATTTGTGAATTATCAGGTATTTTATTCTAGCAGCAGAAAACTAATATACACTCTCAGCTGAGATATACTAGTAGTAGCCTCACCATGAAAATCTCTGTGGCTTTATCCCTTGTCATGATGGGTTAAGGCCATCTCCCACCTGTGTGCTTGCATGGGGAATATACTGAAAACCACAAATTTCAAATAATGTACGTGAACTGCATTTCTGCTTGTTACCAGTCAATAGAAAGGTTAAATAATATAGCACATCACACCAGAAGATTTCCTATGGAAGTCAGATGGTGACGAGCATATTTGCACTTATTCATGGACCCTCACTGTCAGAATAAAAGTGGAAAGCAACAAGTATCTCTGAGTTCTTTTTTTTTTTTTTTTTTTTTGAGACAGGGTCTCACTTTGTAGTTCAGACTGGCCCTGAGCTCACTATGTAACCCAGGCAAGCCTGGAACTCAGCGATCCCCCTGACTCTGTCTCCTGAGTGCTGGGATGACAGGTGTGAGCCACCATGCCCGGCACTGCGGTATGTGGTATTGATTGTTGGTGGGCATGAGTCACTACGCCCAGCATTGTATGTGGTTACTGGGGATCGAACTCAGAACCTTGCACTTGCGAGGCAGGTGCCGGAACCATTGAGCTAAATCTCTGGCCCTCTGAGTTCTTAATAAAAACATCAAATTTTGAGTCTAGCACGCGTTTCTAAAATAGGCATGCAATCAGAGTCCTCTGATTTAAGAGTTTCTAAAATGCACACTTTCTTTTTACAGATTTAAGATGTTCAACCGTATGTGATTTTCTTACATCTATAGAAATTAGTACATTTAAGGCACTTTTGCATAGCAAACTTGTTGTATAATATCTGTTTCTTTCACTACCAGATTTAAAGAACTACCTATTAGTGGTGCTTCTCAACTTTATTGTGTATAGCAATCACCTGGGAACCAGGGACTCTTACACAAGTGCTCACTCTGACTCTGTAGGCCTGGACTGGGAGCCATTTCTAACCAACCCACTGGGGCTTCTGATAATGCTGTCTGGGGATCACACTGAACACCAAGGAACGGACACATAGTTCCAGTCTCCACACCTCCTGACCACTCCCACCCTCTTCCAGTTTGTCCTTTAGCCGTGCCCTCTCTACCTCAGAGTTCATTTTGGGATTACCAATAACAGTTGTTTAAATTAAATGGGTATGTTGCAGTTTGCATCTTTATCTCATCAACATCCTTGTTTCCATGATCCCTTTTTTCCTTCCTTCCTTCCTTCCTTCCTTCCTTCCTTCCTTCCTTCCTTCCTTCCTTC